>PVHP010002435.1:0-90023 GCA_004024765.1 Zapus hudsonius
TCAGTTCATCTACTCACAGGTCATCAGAACTGTAGGTGCCCACCTAGGGGTGTTATTAGCAAGTTGTTTTTGTATTGCAGCCAGAAAAATCAAGCTCCACATGAGCACATTTGGCTTTGAAAAACTTATTTAACCTGAGCTATTTGTTTTCAAATTTTAGAAGTTTAAAAATAAAGTACTTTGCATCTTAAGTTGCCAATAAAACAGACCTCCCAGTTATTTGAATGCTTTTCTCCACCATTCGAGACTTGGGATTGGAGCAGCAGCGTCCACGCACCAGGCACCCAAGACTCTTCCCTAGGCTCACAGGACCTGCTGCCTTTGCAGAGAAGGGCTTCCGTTCTCCTAGAGAAGTTCCCCAAATGGGTCTAAGCCTAGGCTGTCAAACAAGGCTCCCAGATGCCTCTGGCTTTGTGCAAAAATGGATCATGCGTGCAGGAGTGTGCTCTGAGGATCCTGCTCCTGGTCCTGACCCCTGGCAGCTACAAGCTTCCTTCCCACTTGGTGTGCTGGCTGGGAGGTTCTCAGCACACACCACTGCTCGTCAGGAAATTGGAACCCCGATGAGGGGTGGTTTTTCTCTGGCTTCTTACAGAGAACAATGCATTTCTTCTGGCTTAGATGGTTTCTGGTCTGGTGTCTGCTTCTGTGAGGGAGCAAGCAGGTGTGCAGCACAAACATCACGATGGTAAAACCAGAGCACTGAAGTTCAAATGCCTCCCTCTGCCATTTGATTTACAGCTATAGATACGTTTGTTAGAGGATTACAGCTATGCTATTCAAAAGGTCCTCACACCTATAAGGGTGGTTCAGTCAGGTAGCTGCCAGGATTCTCCCCCCATGTGCATGGCAACTGAAGAAAAAGCAGGAGACATGGTCTTGACAGACATTTGTGCCGAGTTAAAAACCTTCAAGGTCCAAGTGAAGTAAGCCAATGCGTCCTGCTACCTGCATGTGGAGCACTGAAGATTCATGGGAAAGCCATAGAATGACATCAGGCTCTGCAGCAGGCCCATGGTTGGGAGTCTGAGCCACATGCTCCACACGGGCCCCACCCTCTTCCTTCTGCATGCGCCCATCCACTGCTAACGTTGATGTTTTTACATTGTGTAAGTTCTCATTCAGCCTGTCTTTAGATTGTATACATCGTTATATCTTAAGATTCTTGTAACTACAATGTGATCAGTAAGATTCCTATAATTACTGCTTTTTAAAAAAAATGCCGTGCCGAGGGGTGATCTTTATTGATAGGATCTTTAAACAGTACATTTTTAATGCACTAAGTGAATAAAGGCATAACTAAAACTGTCCTGCAACCTGTTTTCATGGGGTCAGTCTGGGGAGTGCACCCCACTTGCCTGCTGGAGTCAGGAGCCCTCGTGGAGGCTCCTCTCTTATGGCACCTCGCCCTCCTGTCAGGGCTCTGCCACCTGCTCTACAAACTGGATTCTCAGAGTGGGTGTGGGCCCAGGGGCTGGGGAGACCCCTGGCAGCCTTGCACCACCACCACCACAGAACACGATTCAAGGGAGGGAGCGATTCAAGGGAGGGAGCATGGTCGTCACTTTACCCAGGCCACCACGTAGAGAGCTGCTGGCTGCTGGGAGCTCTCAGCTCAGGATGCAGAAGGCCACAGATAATGCAGAGACCCTCCATGCAATTTCCACCCCAACCACAGGGGGCTCTGCACTAGGGAGGAGCCAGCTGGGGCAACAGAGAGGGGGTGTGGTGGCAGGTGCAGCCATCCTCATAGCCACTCACGCAACGGTCTGGTCAAATCAGGGACAGCAGTTACAATACAAGGTCCCCACTGTTAGCCCCCAGCCAAACCCCCTCCCCCAAAGAAGCGGTCCCAGTGGACACTGGAAAGCGGAGTCTGTGAAGTGCGGCGGGGGTGGGGGTGGGGATGGGGTGGGGAAGAGGGCTGGTGGTGCCAAGAGCAGGACTGAGGGCTAGCCCAGCTCTGCAGAAACGAGCGTGGTCTAGAATTCAAACACCTGATAGGGTTTTTTTTTAATTTTTATTTTCAGTACATTAAATTTACTCATAAAAACATTCTAAAAATGTACAATTTTTTCCTTTTTAACAAAGTATAATAAAACATAAAAACCCCAAAAACAGAACTTGACATTTTTACAATTCAAAATCAAATTAGCAGAATATTAAATATTTACAAAACTATATCTTTTAAAAATATTTATAAAGTTACATGCAATTTTGTAGAATTGACAAAAGAATGGCTCAAAAATGGGAGAACTTCCTTCATTCCTAAAAAGAAAATATGCCCAATAGAAGCTGTGAAGGTTTCATCAGTGCCAATACCCCATCTGTGTGCGTGAGAACTGGCCTGTGCCGAGGGCTCACCTGAGCTGCCCCTCCCCCCATAGCAGGGCAGTGATCTGGACCTTTGGCCTCAGACAGCACAGTATATGGTTTACTAAAATATTGCCCAGTGTTGACTAAAGATGTCCACGTTCATGCAGACCCTGGTCAACGGTTCAGCCTCCAACCCTCATGTTTTCCTATGCCACCTGACTTCTCACTGGCTCACCTGCACTTTGGAACCCTCCTCAGGTTCCCCAGGACCATTTTCCGGGATGAGGGTGAGCAGGGAGCTGGGTTCCCTTGCAATCATTAAGACTTCAGTGGGTGATGCCACCAAGTCACCAGGCTGTCAAAGGAGTGAGTATGGCAACAGACCAAACAGCAGGAAGATGGGACAAGGGAAGGACCCAGCAGGCAGGGACTCGCAAGCATCACTGCATGGGTGGGGAGCGGAAGGAAGCCCAGGGAGGCCTGCACTCACATCCACATAGAGACAGAGGTATGGCCACTGCGACGGACGGATGGCCGGCCCCAGCACACAGCGTGTAGAAACCAGGCTGACTTGGAGTAAAGAACTAGAAGTCTAACTGGAATAAAATACGGAACCTACTAACTACTCTATTAACAAGTCAACTCCTGCCAATTTTTGGAGATGATGGACAATGCTGGTTTTCTAATACCCAATCATAGGTTTGTGTTCAAGAAAGACCGTCGTGTGTTTGTATTGTAAGTGCTAGCTCCCATTTCCTCAGTGCTCTTCAGCAACTAGGAGTTTCAGCGTTAAACACTTTCCAATTCTTGATACTTACCATGAAATAGAAATTAGAAAATAAGGTAGAAAGTTGAGTATTTTGCTTAAGAAACAAAAAGGTTAAATAGTTGTTTTGTCCCAACACTGTGTTCTACTTCAATCTGTACATTCCATTCCCCATTCCTGGAAATAAACACGGGGTTAATAACTTCTGACGTGACACTCGACGTTGCCACAGCCTCTGACACTGAGAGCAGTTTCAGGAGAATGGTTGGGAAGGGCCAGCATGTTATGTTCTTAACCAACGATGAGGTCTGATGACATACAAGATACCTGTCTGGCTGGCTGGCTGGCTTCGGTTGCTTTGGAGAGGACATCGTCAGAGAATAATACTGCTAGCAAATGCCATCAAGCATCTCAAGCATGGGGTTCCCTTGGGAGACCTCTCGCTGACTCTGCATCTGTTTTTGTCTTGCAACTCTTGACAGCCTCATGGGAGAGGTCACACCATACGAGCACCGTTTCCCAAAGACCTCTGATGACTGGAACACAGCTGAAACAATGTCAGAACACGCTTACCTCAATTCTGAATGTCATAATTCAAATGGAAGTTTCCATTTTAGATTTCTGTCTTTAAGGTTGACCTCTAATATTTATCAAAATAGTTATAAGGGTAACAGCAGACACTTATTACTGACCACTAAAACAAAAAACTGAAGTAGGATTTTTTTCTTTTGCTATGAGACAGTTTTCAACAATTTCACTCTGTTGAAATAGGATTTATTTAAAATATTTCTTTGTTTTAAAAAAACCAAAAATGTTAAAAGTTTGGCTTTCAGCACATATCCAGGCCACTGTAATGGCCTTCAGAAATATTAAAATCGTAAACATCAATGAACACTCGAAGTCTTCCTTATTAACATAACGTGACAAGTTCCAGTCTGGTACTCTTTAAGGCAAAGTTGTGTCAGTTCTTGTTATTTGACATTTGTAGTGTTTCTAACAGATCAACTCAACATCCCTAGCAGCTGTTGTCGTGAGCATCACCATCGCTTCAGAGCTGGACGTAATACTGTACCATGAACAGAGAAGAATACAGAGGTCTGTCAATCCTGCATTGCATAGAAAGAAAACGCTACTAAAATAATACTACAAAACCTACTAAAAAGCCTTTCATAAAAAAGTATCAACTTTCTGCTTTAGTTTCCACAAGTCAGGAAACTGATCTCAAAATCTGAAGCCTTGTATCACAATGCCTCCGATTCTAGGGTATTCTGTGATTTCTACCAATCTTGCATGAGGTTGATTGTCCCATTTTAAGAATGGTCTGAATATTGTGGTTTTCTTCTCCAAAAATATGAAAATCCTTGGCAAGACTTTACCAATCAATATTTTAATATTGAAGGCTTTAGCATTTTAAGTTATGTTATTTGAGCATAAAATTCCTTTTAACCTTGAAGGTCTAAGTCCCTAAATTTCAAAGCAAAATGCTTTTATTCTGGTAGGTTGAAATGTAGTCCCCAGCAAGGACTTTTATTCCCCCTGAAAAGTGCCACCTCTCCTGGGCATGGGCTGTTTGCTGAGTAGTTTCTGAGTCTTGCCTCTTTCTATAAAGTTTTCCAAGCAATTTTTTTAACGGAATTAACTATCAACACACAGCCTAACACAAAAGAAGTTGACAGGAGAGTTTCAAATCTTGTTCATAAATTCTAGGACTGTATTACTGTTGAAATGTCTGTCTCAAGCGTGAATCCATCAGCAGTAAGCTCTGGGCTGGGATCCTGGAGAAGCCACAGACACCACAACTCGCTAGCTTCCCAAAGGACAGGAGCATCTGTCACAACCAATCACAAAGCCGAGTTCCCATGTCCTGTAGGAATTGGTTCCCGGTGATGAGAACAGGTTCAAAGCCACCAATGGGCTGGAAGGGACGGTGTCAAGCCTTGGCGACTGGATTCCCTGGGACTTGGACCCTTAGAAACGAAGTTGTTGAGAGTAAACTATTTCTATTTATTAATGTAGTTCGAATTTCTTTGCAGAAAAAGAAATTTAAACCCTGGAACTGCTCTAGTGTTGGAGGAAGAAGGACATACTGACGTGTCTGTTGTGTACTGAGCTGAGCAGACTGCTGGTGCACCAGGTACATTCTTGTGTAGTGCAACCCTTCAAAATCCCAGAGATGAGTGCCTCATCACATTAGCCAACAAAACAAAGTTGACATTTTCCTAACCCAGGGGTGTCTTCTATCCAACTGGGGGAACTCCATTTGGAGAGCTCGCCCTTCAGTTTTGAGTCAGGTCACACGTAGCTGCCCTGGAATTCTGTGTGAACCTGGAAGGACCAGTGCTGCGATGCTCTTCAGGAGGCAGAGGTCTCTACTGTAACCAAGGGTATATGTACGCCAAGCCACCATCCGTGGAGGTGCCCGCTGGGCCAGTCCTGACATCAAGCTCCCATCCAGGGTTTTGGCAATGAGATGGAGTTCGATGCACTTCTAAGCTAGATTCTCTATCCAGTCAGTAAAGTAAAGCACCTTTGGGTTAAAGATATTAAGCTCATCGGCAACTGACTTCCCAGCTTTGCGTGTACTTTTCCTTGTCTCCACGGCTTAATAACATCCCGATTCCAGAGGAAAGTATCAGTCTGTGGAGTCCAAACCTTCTGCTGGAGGGGCGTATTTCAACCTAAAAGTTCCTGGGGAGAGAAGAGTCAAGTTTGAGTCCACGTATAAACATACAACCATCCACCTCATCATTTCCACTCACAGGCCTGGAAATGTGGACGATATCTACATGTTTATCAAGATGCATGGGGGGGGTCACTAAGACATTACCTACCCATTTCTTTTTTTTAATATTTTATTTATTCATTTTCAAGCAGAGATGCAGAGAGAGATGAGAGAGAAGGAGAGCACACCAGGGCCACCACCTTGTGGGTCTGGCATATGTGGCTACTGGGGAATTGAACCAGGGGCCTTAGGCACTAGAGGCAAGTGCCTTAACTGCTGAGCAATCTCTCCAGCCCACCTTCTTCATGCCTAAGGGGGTTCTTTCTCTGAACTTGGCCCCTGCACATGAGCAGCCAACACAGACCTATCACCTAGATGCAGGCAGGTGAAGCCTGCTCTTAGGAGATGCAGGACCTCCTGAGTCACAGGTGCTGGTGACAGGATCAACCCCAAAGGAGATGCTGGAGATCTCCAGAGAAGGGATGAACTCCTCTCCTTAAGCTTGCACACTGACTAGCCAGAGCTGAGGTCAGCTCTCTGAACCCCTAGTTTAGTCTCCAAATCAAATAGCAATTCTACTCCTGGTGGACTAGGTGTGTGCTACAGGCCAGTAAGCCCAGCACTTGGGAGGCCAGAGTAGGAGAATAAGTTTGAAGCGGCCAATAAACAAACAAACAACAACAAAAACAAAAAGAATAAACCTGGTGTAATACATCAGACACAATGGAATAGGACCAGCAGACAGAAATAGAGAGGAGTAAAGGTGTGGCCTGGCGCACACCTTTACTCCCATCACTCGGGAGGCAGAGGTGGGAGGATCGTTATGAGCCTGAGGCAGAGCCACAGTGTAACACGGCAGTGCCCTGAGCCACGGTTCTGCAGGGAAGCTGGCTTCCCTAGGGGAGGTCTGAACCACCCTGAGCTTCCCTGTTTCAAGGGTGGTTCTAACTAATACTGGATGCTCCAGCCCATGAAGCCCATCCATCAGCTCATGCCTTCTAGAACAAGTCACATTATGAAGCAGCAGGAGCCCTTCTGGGACTTTTCAGGCAGTCATTAAGAGAGTTCCATGCTGTCTGAAAGATTCTCCAATCAATTACTGGCTTTACAAAGAATTTTGCCACCATTTTCATTAAGCCATCAGCAGGGCACAGCACCTGCAGGCACAGGAACCTCAGGGCTTACCTTGCCGGTTGAAGTCCATGGATGGCTGTTTGCAGTCCTGAGCACGGTGACCAGTGGCCCCACAGTTGTAACAAGACAGGTTCCCACCCTTTTTGTGACTGGAGCCATTGCTGTTGCCCACCAGACCTTGGGTTTGGTAAACCCCTGCTGACCCAGCCATGAAGTTCTGCATGGGTGGCACCGCAAAGGTGGACTGCCCACCCAGGACTGGGTCGGGAGTCACAGCTCCGCTGTAGGGGGCGTGCATGACCGGGAAGGCGGAGCTGCCGCCGTACTGCTGGGTGCTGACGTAGCCATTGCTGCACATGGGGCTGAAGGGCAGGAAGGGGAAGGTAAACATGGACGGCCCGGAGAATGGGTGCTGGAAGTAATTGGCGTAACTGACGGTCAGACCGCTGGAGCCACAGCTGCCGCTGCACCCACAGGAGGTGCACACGATGCAGCCAGGTGGTGGGGGTGCAGGCTGGGGGGGTGCCGGGGGCTGCTGATGGTGGTGGTGGTGATGGTGGCTCTGACTCGAAGCAGGAATGTTTCCCGTGGAGCCGCCGCCAGTGCTGCCACTGTAGAAGCTGCTTTCGGGGACAGAGGAGAGCGCGGGGCTGGAGCTGGGGGCCGGGCAGCTGGGCAGCGAGGCCATGCTTGCGAAGGATGTGGAGGGGTGGCTGCTGGGGGAGGCAGTGTTGCTGTTGGCACAGAAGCTGCCCTGCAGCGGGCCCACGGGCACACTGCTCACTGCGGAGAAGGCAACTTTGGTGTTGGCTGTGTACAGAGCCGTCCGAGGGTTGATTATTGCAGGGGGCACGCTGATCTGTCCGTTGTTGGGACAGGAAGTCTGCCCTGAGACGGCAGCATCGGCAGGGACGGAAGAGGACAGCAGCAGCTTGATGGGCGGCCGCGCCACGTGCAGGACAGTGCTCGGCGTCCCCGTGGCAGCCGAGCTGGTTTCCACGGCCAGAGCCGGCTGCTGTGCCGTCTTCAGCACCCTGTCTAGTGTGGCCGCGTGCACAACTTTGGCCCGGGGTCCAAAGGAGACTGTGGGTGCCACAGAGCTGCTCTCTGCAAGGCCAGAGAGGACCTGCACGGGTGGGTGGGGTGCCGTGGAGGGCAGGGCATCCAACACAGCACCACCAAAGCTCTTGTCCACTTTAGTACTGCCTCTGGGGCCAGGCCCCTTGCTCCTTTCTTCCAGGGACAGAAGTGAGTGCACAGAGGATGAGAGTAGCTTCACGTCCGTGCTACCTCTGTCTGATTTGTGCACAGAGCTCAGCATCCGGACAGGTGCCAGGTGTGAGGCTGTGGGCATCAGCTGTGGGGGGAGGGGATGATGGCCTGCTGGGCTGGAGCCAGCCTCGTTCTGCACAGGCAGAACCTGGGCCGTGGGTCTGACAGAATTGGATGGGAAGTGACTCAGCAGCATCACGGGCTTCTCCTTATCAGTGCTCTCCACGTGCACATCCACACCTGCAGATGGACAAGATGGACAAGAACGTCAGCACCACGCCCCCAGGCCAGGGATCACACGGCGGGGTAGCTCTGTGGGCCACATGCAGGGCGCCTTACGTCTGTCATTCTCCTCAGCGCTGTCCGAGCTCTCCTCTCGCACCTGCACACCCATGGGGCTAGAGGAGGAGCTGGAGTACTCAGAGGAGCTGCCTTCCCGGGGCAGCTGGTGGGCTGCCTGTTCCACCTCCACCCGCAGCTCTGTGGAGAAGGCAAACACGGGTCAGCAGTGGGTGGGACTCCTGTCCACGTGCAGGAGAGCCGGCAGCTACGGGCCTGTGTGCTCTCAACTACCCCTGGCCATTTAAACCCTTGGGCACTCCACCCACAGGCACACTGAGTCCGCCTTGTTGGAGGCCGGGTCTCTCTTGCTGTGCACGGCTGTGTTTGCCAGGCTAGATGGCCCACAGGATTCTGGGGATTCTTCTGTCTCCACCACCCATCATGCTAGAATCACAGATGCTCACCCACCATGCCCGGCTCTATGTGGGCTCTGGGGATCTGAACTAAGGTCATCATGCTACACAGCCAATGCTTTACCCACTGAGCCATCTCCCCAGCCTTGGAGGTACTGCTGACTCAAGCTGGCATGCTACACAGCCAATGCCAACACCAGGACACTGCAGGATGCCCAAGCCCACTGTGCTCTGCCTATGAAGTCACCCTATCACACAGGCTTGAGTGGCTCAAGATCTCTAGTTAACTGGGAAGCAGACACCAGTATGTTTCTGCCTGCAGTGCCAGTTCTCTTCCTATGAATAGAGCAACATTCAGTTCTTCCTGTGGGGTAACAGAACCACTACCCATGATTCCATTAGAGGACAAATATGACAGGAAGGAAGGAAAAGAGGCATGGCAGCTGAAGTCTAAGTCCCTGAGACTTCAAAGCCCCCAGTGGGAAGGTTGTGCTGGTGGTCAGCGGGAAGGAGAGCCCACCTGGAGAGGCGAAGGTCACCCTTAGCCTCTGTGGCATCAGGGCATCTACCTTCCTGACTAACACTTCAAGGTCCGGATACAGAAGATGTATAAAGGACAAGCGAGCGTGATTTGAAGCCTAATCTAACCCCAAAGAACATCCACACCACCTGTGTACAAGCCACATATCTGAAGGACGGGCCTCACGCACCTGCGGCGTGGCTGCTGCGCCCGGCCTGCACAGGCCCCACGTGGCTGGTGGGGGGAACTCGGGCCACTCCACTGCTGGTGACCAAGGATGGGGTTGAAGAGTTCAGGCACCGTCTCTCTGACTTCTCTCTATGAAATGAAAGACCATGGGAACAGACAGCACTGACTTCCTCCCCTCTTTCACCAGGCAGGCAGACAGTCCTGGTCTGCTGCACCCACTGCAAAGGACCATTCCTTCCAAACCCCAGTCACCCCCGTGGAATGGGCAAGCATTACTCAAGGACTGGACTTTTTTTTTTTTTTTTTTTGGTTTTTCGAGGGAGGGTCTCTCTCTAGTCCAGGCTGACCTGGAATTCACTCTGTAGTCTCAGGGTGGCCTTGAACTCACGGCGATCCCCCTACCTCTGCCTCCCGAGTGCTGGGATTAAAGGCGTGCGCCACGACGCCCGGCCTAGGACTGGATTTTTAAAAAGGGAGTTTCCCCATTTCCCTTCCTCCTCCTGCTTTATAGGAGCTTTGCCTTCCCCCGCTTCTTTTAAGCTCTTTAATAAAATCTGTATCAATTTAAAAACAAACAAAAAGTGATCCAAACCTGTAACTCTATACCCACTTAGCACCTAAGAACAAAGAACTCTTGCTTTGGCTGTTTTAGACAGAGCTTTGCTATGTAGCCCAGCCTGCCTCATACTCCAGGTCCTCACCTTCCTACCTCAGCCTCTCCAGTGATGGGATCAAGGCCAAGGTCACCATGCCTGGCAGGATACATATTTTGAAAATAGTTTCATACTTACTTTTCCAGCTCCAATTGAGTCTTGAGCTTTTTCTTTGCTCCCATGGTGAGAGACTCAAATTTATTCAGATCTTCTTCAGTAAGGCTCAAAAACTTGCAAAGGAGAAACAAATACAGTGACTGAGACAGTAAGGAGCTGAACACCATGCACCTTCTCTAGCTCTGGGATAAATGTGGCCACAGATTGAAAGTCCTGGAATGTGATACCATTTCCGTGTTTGCTCTCAAGAGCTGTAGCTCCTTTCCACACCTTAGCAACAGGTGCCATGTGGTCTGACACCCCGCAGCGCTCTGCTCTCTGCATGCTGGTCACCAGGCAGGGATACACCACTCAGGCAGGTGACTACAGAAGTCAGTTTCAACTTGGAAACTGATGACCCTGCCGTGTTCTCCTAGGTTCTAGCTCACAGGAGCGCACCAGCCCTGTAGGCAGGTGTACAGTTGGTTAAGACAGTTCTTTTCCCTCAGAATGACCTTGGGCAGCTTAGTGAGGTGTCAAACTAAATGGATAACTAACCCACAGGCCTGGTTGGCCCACAAGGACGGTTCATGTGTTAGCTCTCACCATGTCCCATGGCTTGGATGAGATTTAGCTTTTTCCTTTATACATTTGACTTGACAATTTCAACTGATTATGGTCAATGTTAGTAGAAATCTCTCATCTTTAATATGTATAAATCTTGAGTGATACACTTAAATTTTGTTTTCTACAATTTTGTAAAAGTTTGATTTATAGGTTTAATAGTGTTTTAGGCTGGGAGTGGTAACACACAACTTTAACTCAGGAGGCAGCAGGCCAGTCTGGGCTAGAGAGACCCTGCCTGGGGACTGAGGAGTCACAGTAAGTGTTTTAGACAAGGAAGTTAGCAGATAACAGGCACCAAGCCGTCTTGTCCAGCAGGGGGCGTTCAGAATTAAAATCTCTTGAAGAGGTTTAATTTAGTTTATTAATCAGTGACTCTGAGACAACGTATTTTAACAATAAAAAATGCTCCTAAAGTGGCACGTGCATCTGGAGTTCACCGGGTGTGCCTGTCCATACTGTGTCTCTCTCAAGTAAATAAAAGCATAAAAAAATATTTCTGACATACCTTCTCCATGGTGAGTTGCTTGAAGACAGGGTAATACTTGTGCAAACGCAGCTTCCTAAGCCAGTCTAAAATCCCATTTTGCTCCTGGGGCTGAGGGGCCTGCAGACTGGGCGGCATCAGGATAGCAGATGAGGCGTCCACCTGGGTCCGGTAAGCCAGCGCTGAGCCCGAGCCCGCGGCATGGGAGCAGTGGGGCAGGGAGGCCACTGCGCTGGCCGGGTGCTGCAGGTGGTGCTGGGTGCTGCTCTGGGAGGACGGGATGCCGGCCACTCCACAGATGGGCCTGCAGGGTGGGCACAGGAAGACTGTTCTGGAGGACTGCCAAGTGCAGCAGGACCTGTCAGAGGTGCCCCGGGTCCACCCCCATCCCCACACTGTATCCTCAGTGTCACCAGCACCCTGCCTAGTGCTATCCCATCACAGAACAGTGCCTACAGGGACACTCCTCTGCCTCTGCCTGCCACTTGGAAATAACAAGGAATGACCAACAGATAATTAAAACAAATACTTGGCACTTTGAGGAAACCACTAAACTACGGAGAGGGGGTGTGGTGGCTCGTGACTATGATCCCAGCTCTTGGGAGACTGAGGTAGGAGGATCACTGTGGGCTTAAGACCAGACTGAGCTACAGAGTGAGTTCAAGGTCAGCCAGGGCTAGAGGCTGCCTCAAAAAAAAAAAAAAAAAAAAAAAAAGGAAGCCACATATTGGCATATTGCTCTCCAATTGTTCTCTTGACATTATTCAAGAAGCCAGTGAGGAAGGCCTTAGCTCTGGAAGCAACTGCTTATACCCACAGCAAGGCAATGCTGAGCTGCTGACTAGGGCTGCTCACCTTCCAGACACGCCCATCACAGCACCTACTTTGGGAAGGGAGGGGTTTCCAGGACCTGCAAAGAAGATGGATATCATAACACACATGCAATACAGGGATCTCTGTCTTTTTTTTTTTTTAATATTTTATTTATTCATTTTCAAGCACAGAGAGAGAGAGAGAGAGAGAGAGAGAGAGAGAGAGAGAGAGAGAGGGAGAGAGAGAGAGAGAAGGAGGGAGAGAGAGAGCACCAAGGCCACCACCTTGTGGATCTGGCCTATGTGGGTACTGGGGAATTGAACCGGGGGCCTTAGGCACTGGAGACAAGTGCCTTAACCGCTGAGCCATATCTCCAGCCCGATCTCTGTCTTTTTTAAACATTTATTTATTTGCAAGCAGTGAGACAGAGAAAATGGGGGGGGGGGCACACCAGGGCCTCCTACCCCTGTAAATGAACTCCAGATGCATGCGCCGCTTTGTGCATCTGGCTTTACATGGGTGCTGGGGTTCAGGCTTTGCATACTAACCACTGAGCCGTCTCTCCAGCCCAATCTCTTTTCAGTAACTATTCACAAGCTTACCTGGACTTTGAAGCTGTTGGGTGGGAGATGAAGTGCTGAAGAATTTCCTCACATGGTCATTTCTTAACACATGAGAAGGTAATGAGGCCAGATACCTAAAAGTCAGAGCAGTGGCTTAACAGCATTAAATGACATTAAGAGAACTAACTGGGGGGAATTTTAAATTTTCATTTAAGACAAATAGACAAAAGAGAAATAGACAAAAAGATAAATGGAGTTTCCTACTCTTAACAATCTTCCTGCTCTGATTCCATTCCTATTGCTTCCTCTGAGTTCCTCTTCATATTCCTTCTGTTCAATTAATCAAGCCCCACAAGGGCCTATGACATAAGCAGTGAGCAAAGCGTGAGAGCCTCTGGTTCCCACCAGCTAGAACTTAGAGCTAGTACACAGTCACCAGGTCACAGCAAGAAGATGGGGGTCCCAGGGACATAGCAGAGGACACGTGCGGGACTGGGCGTGCAGCTGTCACTAAGTGCTTGCCTAGCATGCCTGCAGACCCGGGTGTGGTGGTGCACGCCTGGGACGCCAGCACTTGGGAAGATTGAGGCCAGCCTGGACACACAAGACCTGCCTCAACAAAACAGTGTGCTGAGGGCCTGCCTAAAGGTCCAGAGAACCTACTTGGATCCTGGATTAGCCTCAACTTTCAACCTCACAACACAGGTGAATTCCAGCGTTGTCTCCCAAGGGTCTCAAAATCCCACAGAAGAGTGGCACGAGCTTTTGACTCCTCTCCTCATCCCTCAAACTCACCCAAAGGCGAGTTCAAATCTCTTCAACTGACAGGAAGTGCTGGAGGCAAACTGGAGAGAGACCCACAGAAGATCAGGGGGCTTACTTACCTAAGGCCTGCTTCCAGATCCACGTGGTTCCGCTCCACGTAGAAGGAGTCTGGGCCAGCTAAGCAAGGAATGAGTTTATCCATGTTTTCCTCAGGGCAGAGCTGAGCTAACTGAAAGAGAAGACAAGTGTGGGAGGTCATTCAGGAGAAACCAGCAAGGGCCAATGATGACCCCTGCTGGTAGGACATCGTTCATACCACTCCAGCTACTCGGGCTTTTCTTTTCTTTTCTTTCTTTCTTTCTTTTTTTTTTCAAGGTAGGGTCTCACTCTAGTCCAGGCTGACCTGGAATTCACTATGCAGTCTCAGGCTGGCCTCTAACTCATGGTGATCCTCCTACCTCTGCCCCCTGAGTGCTGGGAGAGTCTCACTCTAGCCCAGGCTGACCTCGAATTTACTCTGTAGTCTCAGGCTGGCCTCACACCCACAGTGATCCTCCCACCTTGCCCCCCCCCCAAGTGCTGGGATATGCAGGTTTTTCTATATGCATGCACTCAGGAAGCAGAAAGCACAGCACAACAGGATGGACCCCCAAAATGCACGCAACCCCATTTTTTCTCAAGTCTAGCAAAGCTGAGCTGCAGAGCCAGCAATTCACACAAATTCAAACAAGGACCACAGCACCAAGGAAAGCCAGGACTCGGACTGCTATGCCCGTGGTCAGCAGAGATCAGCTAAAATGGATGCATTTTTCCAGCCAAGCTTGACCAGCATGTGGGTGACAGGTGCCCTCATCTCCCAATCCTCCCAGGAGAAAAGCAGAGAAAGCCACCAGGGTGGCACAAATGTCTCTGGGGAACAGGTACAAACGTTGGGGCCCTCTGCCTAAGGCAAAACCCCTTAGCCTTTGGGAGGACAAGAACTGCCCCTCTCCCAGTGCCCAACAGATTCCTCACTTTCTTTTTCCTTTTTCTTTTGAGGTAGGGTCCCACTCTAGCCCAGGCTGACCTGGAATCACTTTGTAGTCTCAGGCTGGCCTCAAACTCACAGTGATCCTCCTACCTCTGCCTCCTGAGTGCTGGGATTAAAGGCGTGTGCCAATACACTGGGCAAATTCCTCAGCAAAGCAAAAATGTGGGTATGGGGATACATGCTGGTCATCCCAGCAGTTTAAAGACAGGAGGGTCAGAAGTTTAAGGTCAGCTATATATTCAGGGGCTACATGAGAGCCTTTTTTTTTTCTCCTTAAAGTAACCCAGATGTTAGTAGAGCTATCAGATGGGGACTTTAAAATAACGATGGCATTGTAGAGGATAACAGAAAAGTTAGGCAGTGTGAATGGATGAGGGGCAATTTCAGCTGAGTAATGGGATATTTCACTGATATTTCATGTGAAGTTGAAAAGCTAGGGGAGATCAAACCCAGCCATGCTGTTAGAGAAGCAGCACAAGAAGTTCAACAGGCTCCTGGCATCCCAGGCAGGGAGGGCAGGCTTCCACACACGACGAGAGACTGTCCCCATGGCAACACCAAGTGGAAGAGCTAGACAAGCAGAGTGGGCAGGGCACCAGAGAGACCAGGGCAGAAGAGGAGCAATGCATAGAAATTCTCTAAATCTGTGTGAAGACAACAAGCCAGAGCCCTGGGAAGGCCAGTGACCCAAGCAGGGTAGGTGTTAGCTGGTTAAATGCCCAGACCAAAGACAAATACAAGGTCAAGGTCCTATGGGCAAAAGTGAGTCCAGAGACATTTGTTATAAAACGAGGAGCTGGGCCCAGGAGAGCAAAATCAGGAATTTAAAAAATTTCTATTTATTTGCAAGGAAGGGGGGAGAAGAGGGAGAGGGGCAGAAGAAGGAATGAGAATGAGGGAGGGAGAGAGAGGGAGAGAGAAACAGACAAACAGGGCCTCTTGCTACTATAAAGGAACTCCAGATGCATGCACCACTTTATGCATCTGGCTTTATATGAGTACTGGGAATCGAACCTGTACAACCAGGTATTACAAGCAAGCACTTTTAATCATTGAGAAATCTCTCCAGTCCAAATCCAGTGATTTGAACAGAGAGGAGTGTAAGTTCCTGAGGGGTCTATAACCACAAAGGGCATGGTTCCCCAGTGCCTGGCAGAACAAGAAGACAATCAACTATCTCCTGTCTAGGCTGTGACCATATACTCATATTCTCTCTTAGGGTTTGGCCCCTTTTTTTAATCCGAGTCTCATTATGAAGGCCAAGCTGGTCTTGAACTCCAGATTCTCTGGACTCAGCCTCCCCACCACGCATGGTTTTGTGCTATGATTATATGATGATGTGTAAGACCCAATCTGAAGGCATCTTAGATATGTCAATTCTTTCCCAAAGATGAGCATATGTGAGATGCATTACAATGGTCGAGGCAGTGGTCACTGCTATTGGTCTGGGCCAGAGGACTTTTAAACATGTACGTGTGCAAGCACACGTGCATATGTGCCAAGAAGGCATTTAGTAGAACTGTCTGTCTCAATGTTGTTTGTTCAACAACAAATTTAAAAAGGAAAGATGAATTCCAATCTGCTAAACAGCCACTAGTGGGAAGAGAAATGGTCTTACCCTTCAGCCATCTGAGTGTGGTGCTCACCCCCTCCCCTGTCTGGAGAGTGGAAACAAAGGGTGGAGCCCTGGGGACTGTGCTCTGTGGGCGTCCGGACTCCTCCATCAGCAGAAGCAGACCCCAGACCTTCCTGCTGACAGGAGCCACTGACAATGAGCAACCATGGGGGACTGTGACACTTTCCACTGTGCCAAGAGCCCTGAATCACCTTACCTTTGAAATAAATTCAGTCACTTCTGAGGAAGACTTGGTTACTGATGTTACTGAAGAATCAGACCACAAGACCTTAAAAACAAGCAAACAAACAAGCCTTAAAAACAAAGCCACATACTTTATTCCCAGCCCAGGTGTCCAGGGCTCACAGCTGGCATTGGTATGGAAACTAAATGCCTGGCGAATGGGGCACTTACACCCTGAGCTGCTCTCACAGGTCCAGTTTCCAGAAAACCACCTGCATTCTGATTCCCCACATTTATTAGGTACACTTCCTCAAAGGAATGACTCTTCTTAGCTAAGTATGTGATGCTGGATAAAGCATCAAGAAGTTCCCAGAAACCAGCCCCTGCATCCAGAAGCAGGCCCAGGACTTGGTAAAGCTGACAGGGGTGGAGTGGCATCTGAATCAATGCATGACAATGAGGCGGTAGAGGAGTCCTCCATGGGAAGGAAGCAATAGAATGCATGGGGCCGAGAGTCCAGGGAGAGGAGTGGGGCTTGGTGGTAGATCCTGTCCTTGCCACTGCCCAGCATCTGTCATAAACCCATGATTCTGTGACGGCCATGGTCTTCTGACTTCCTAAAGCTCTAGAACAGGCTAAGGCTCCTATCTTCTCTCCTTGATTGCAGCATGTACTATGGGAGGGGCTGGCACAACCTGAACACAGGCTCGTCCACAGGCTGAGGGGTTCTGGGCAGAGGACAGCCTGCACCACTTAGAAGGACAAGGACGGAGTGAGTGTTATGAGGAGTGTACTAGTTGGAAGAAATTAAATACAAACTCTGCTTAAATTCTCAATGTGAGAGCTGGGGAGACAGTTCAGAGGATAAAGGTGCTTGCCTGCAACAGCCTGATGGGCTGGGTTCAAGTCTCTAGCACCCATATAAAGCCAGACACAAAATGTCATGCAGGCTTTTGGCATTTGTTCATGGTGGCAAAGGACCCCTTTGTGTGTGGTGCGTGTACACCCACATGTGCATGGCTTCAAGGTGAAAACGGGGCAACATTTGAGGATATATGTTCTTCAAAGTAAGATACTCCAGGAAATGCTTGTCGTGGCTGGATGTCTGCCCCACAGACGTATGTAACCCACCACAGCCAAACAACAAAGGCAGCAGGACAGTCACACTGAAAGTGGCCGATCCTCTCCCCACCCACATGATATAACTATGTCCTCTGTGTGTTCCTCAGGTTCCCCCAGGCAGGCAGTGAGGAAACCTTGGGAGCTAAGAGTGCAGACTCCTGGCCTGGCTCCCAAGGGGTCTGCCGCTTTATTTCAAAGTTGCCCTGGGCAAGGAGGGGCATAGAGCTGGGAGAAGAGCCTTTGGAGACCCATATCTACCCAAACTGAGCCATCATCAGCCAACAACCACCAAAGCCCATTCCTTCCCAGACCATCAGAAGGCACCACAGAAGAGTCCAGCCTCAAAGAGCTGTGGGGCACTTACCAGAACCGACTTGAAACCATTGCACAAGAAAAGCAAAAAGATACAGAGCACAGGGTCGGCTACAGCACCACTTCCTGTTTGCACACACTCCTCCCTCTGGAGCCCAAGGAAGGCCATATGCTTCATTGGTACCAGCCAGGGGCTGGCCAGCCAGCCCTAGCCATAGGCTCTGCCCTAGCTTACACTGCACGGGGAAGCAGGCAGCTTAGGAGCCTGACTCTAGCACTTGAAACACTGAACATGCCATCCATATGATCAGAGGACTAGAGCCCAGAGAAGGGAAGGCTTGGCTGAGGAGATGACAGTAGCCAATGATCTGACACAGTAGACAGAACACAAGTCCCAAGGGAAGGGATGTACAGAAAAACCTCCAGCCAAAGGACACGTGTGGGTCCACCTTGAAATGATAGGACACGCAAACAAGAGCCAGAAAAACAGAGCAGAGCAAACCATAGACATGCTTCCAGGGCAGGTCATTTCCCATAGGGGAGACTGAAGCAGACTGAACAAGACTGGAGACACCAAAGCTTCCAGAGGACAGCCAGGGTGTGCAGCCAGGACCAGCAGCCAAAGGAGGATGGCTTCTGAACAGCAACACCTGAGCACCCCTCTCACATTCTGAGGAAAGCCATGTCCAGCCAGAGTGGGCAGATGAAGCAGCTCCAGCCAGCAGCAGGATGCCTCCCTAAGACAATCACTCTGCTGGGGACAGTGGCACATGCCTACAACCTCAGCGCTCTGACAATTGCTGACGCCTCCTGCAAGCCTGAGCTACCCAGTGAGACTGTCTCAAAAAACCAAAACCTTACAGGAGGATGTCCACAGAAAAGACAGAGGTCCAGGAACAGAGAGGGAGAGGACAGAGTGAGGGAGGAGATGCCAGGACAACTGTAAGCATCTGAGCTCCACCCACCTGATGGCGAGGGGGTGGGGCCGTGGGGATGTGCTCCAGGGAGATGTTATCAACTTCAAGCAGAACATGTCCAGAACCCTGCTACTGGAAGGCTGAGGCAGGAGCATCGCTGTGAGTTCCAGGTCAGCCTGTCTCAAAAAGGAATTCCAAAGACAAAACAAACAAGGCAACTCCAGGGCCAACAATGAGGAGAAAGGGAGCACTGGCAGCTGACCCAGCCACCAACAGTCACCTACAGGCAACAGTGCCACAATCAGTAATGCTCTGGATAAAAAAAATAACCTTTTAAAGACAAGACAGAGTAAATGTAGCATCTCCAAAATTCCACGAGAGACTGGTTTATAAAAGAGCAGTTCTGGTTACATTGCTGATCCACTGGCACCAGAGTGGCATGAGTGCTCCGGAGGGCATTCGCTTCTGGTACTGTAAACCTGGACAAAAGCACGTGGCCGGAGATCTCAGGTCCCTGAGGCGAAGCTGCTGCTGGTTTGCTAAGTGGACACGCAGTGTCGGTCAAGGTCAAAGTGCTGTCTAGAGATTGATGTCAGTGCCCACGGCTCAGTGCTGCTCTCTGCTTCGCTCAGAAGCTTCATGTGCAGTGGGCAGTGGTCACTGAAGAAAGTCCCGATGGATCAAAGTTCTCTGTTGAGTCCTCTGCCCTAACTGGAACATGTCAATCAGCCCTCCGTGGCTTGGGGAACAGGAGGACGAGGGCATGGACAAAATGCAGGAGCGAGAGGAAGGGGTGAAGCATTGTGAACAGTCTTCCAGCCATGCATGGCTGTGCACTCATGAACTCACAACAGCGGGGGGAACCTGAACAAGACCTGCACAGACTGGGCCGTTTCCCTAAGGATGGGGAGAGGTCACAAGCCCCCCCCCCATTATAGCAGCTAATGGTTGCTGGGGGAGGAGCCGTGTTCCACAGGTAAGGTGCTCATGCACCCATACTTCTGAAAGCCACCCTAATTAAACTCAGTGGTCACCAAAAACAAAAAGGCCTGAAAAAAGAAGAGGAACTAGTTTGGAAGAAAAATGGATTGACAAGAGTGTGGGGGGGGATGGGAAACGACAACAGAGGGCAGTGGGGGTGAATATGGTCAAAATACATTTTATACACGTGTGGAACTGTCTAAGGTAGTTTGGTTTTTTTTTTTTTTAACTAGTATTGTTTTATAATTCTTTTTGGAGGGGTTTCAAGGTAGGGTCTCACTCTAGCCTACACTGACTTGGAACTCAATTCTGTACTCGCAGGCTGGCCTTGAACTCATGGTGATTCTCCTACCTCTTCACCCTGAGTGCTGGCATTAAAGGCGTGAGCCACCATGCTTGGCATAATTCTTTTTTTTTTTTAAATATCTTTATTTGCAAGCAGAAAGAGACAGGAGAGAGAGAGAGAGAGAGAGAGAGAGAGAGAGAGAGAGAGAGAGAGAGAGAGAGAGAGAGAGAGAGAGAACACGAGTGTGTGTCAGGGCCCCCAGCCACTATAAAGGAACTACAAGACGCATGCATCGCTTTGTGCATCTGGCTTTATGTGGGCACTGGGGAATCGAATTCAGGGTATTGGGCTTTGTAGGCAAGTGCCTTACTCCACTGAGCCATGTCTTCAGTCCCTAGCTGTAATTCCTTATAAAAGTCATTGTTAATTGTTTATTTGTGTGTCTGTGTATGGTGCCAGGATTGCTGGCTGCTGGAACTGCATGCCAGATGCTTGTGGCACTTCTTGCACTTGGCTTTCTATGGGTGCTACTGAATGGAACCTGGGCCACGGAAGTGCCTTGGGCCGCAGACCCATCTCCACGACCCCTACGATCCTTCTGAAGTCAGCACAACTCTGCAGTCACTGTAGGAGCTTCAAAATGAAGAACCTTTTGTGTTTTTTCTCCATGTTCCTAACATAAGTAAAATGCCTTCTGAAATGTTTATTTTACTTTCTTCAAAGAATTTGAAACAGCTGGTAAAATGTAGACACTGGCATATACATAGATACAAACTAACCACTCGAATTGTAGACACTGACTTGGTTGCCTCAAGAGGCAGCACCTGCTGGGTGTAGTGGGTAATCTCAGCCTTCGGGAGGCGCAGGAGGAGGAGCTAGTCCTTCACAGGCAGCTTTCCAGACCAGCGCGCTCATTTCTTTACCTTGGGGGAGGGAGGGTGTGTTCATCTTTTGCTATCAGCATATGTTAATCATGACATCTTCATATGTGTATATAATGTATTTAATCATATCTGCCCATGGCCCTCTCCTGTTCCTCTCTTCTCTCAGCGCTCTCCTTTTCCTACCCATTTCTTCCTAGAACAGGAAACATCCCACTGGGATCTTTTTCTGGGACCTAGGGGAGCCATGTCAGATAAAAGCTGTGTGTGGTGGGCGCATGACCCATTCTCCTCACATGTCCTTGGCCCCCTTCTTCTCAGAAGAGTGGTCTCCAATGGCCCACTGCCCTCTCTACATCCACAAACAATACTGAGAGGCACTGAAGGCCACCAGAGATGTGGGTTTTCTGCTTTCCTACGTGACAAGACATCCAAATAATCCCATCAAGGTTTTACAAGCAGGTTAGGTGCTAGGGGGGGGGTAATCAGTCACTGACTTCCTTGAAGCACATCAGCTGGCACCCCAAGGGGACTGGGAGCACAGGATGACAGGAGCTACCGATTTCCTAGCTATGAGGACACCCCTCACTAACAGCCAGAAAAACAGTTTCCACACAACCCGAGCTCTAAAACACATCAGTTTAGCCCTGTGGGCAGAAACATCCCAGCCCCCATGTGGCGCTGAGTGAGTCTACCCCAGCTCCTTAGGCTGCTCCTCCCCTGCCTGACCAGAACACTCCCGTCAATGCTCGCTCTGGAAAAGCTACAGACGGTCCTGGGGATGATGACATCACCACATCTCCCACTGCACAGCTGTGCCACAAGGTACCCAACAGAGGACTAGGAACTCCAAGCTCACGAGGCCGGCTCTCCTTACAATGGCTTCATGAACAACACACTCTACAAACAAGCCCTGCTGGACGGTAAGACACTGAGGAAGGAGCGATACACAGCCATGTCCGCAAGCACCATGCAACATGCAGGGCCACTGCAGCACACGGGACCCTGGAGCCAGGCCTGGGGACCCTGTGTTGTCACAGTCCACTACATCCAAACCCCACGGCACAGGGAGGTTCTCACTACGCAGCACCTCCTAACAGCCTCTGTGGTAAAGGACTCAAAGGTTGTGGTGGAGCTGCATGCTTCACGAAGTTTCCCAGCACTAGCAGCACACAGGGTAGGATGCTCCAATGCTGCTGGGTCAGGCTCTTGCCACTGTCCATGTGGCCAGTGTGGTCAGGGAGCACCAACACCATGCCGGTCATCCATCACAAGCCAGCAACATGGCCAGCTGGAATGCATTCCCAGACTCCTTGGCAGCTAAATATTTAGGACCTGGAAGTTGAATTCTGGGCAACAAAGCCTAAATGGAATGTTTCTCCTCTTCACCCTGAACCTGCTGCCACCTCAGACGCATGGCTGAAGGCTACATCCTAGGGATGCCAAGGCAGCAAAGTGGAGGGGGCAGGACCCAAGTTCTGATGGAGGCCTGGGGAACACCACCGTGGTGGGGCTGTCACACAATATTGCTCTTCTTCATGACTCATCAGTTGGGGGCCATGTTCATTTAGCCTAAAAGTTGATATGACTAGTCTGGGGGCACTCACTGCTCTCAAGTACCCAGTGCCACAACCGCTTCCCTTAAACTCTCCCCAGACCCGAGGCAGATGCAGCAGTGTCCTCCTCCCTTTCCCAGGGAGGCGAGCCACAGACAGCTCAGCCACTATCCTGGTCCTGTGCAATAAAGACAGAACTAAAAAGCCTGGCTTCTGCCCCACACAGGTCACTGTCCCCTAACCATCTGCCCTGCCCCAGAGATGCCCACCACAGCCAGACTCCAGGCCCACCTCGCTTATTAGTGTTCTGCAAAAGGAACAGCTTCTATCCAGATACACAACCACATCTACACAGGGCGCCTTAGAAAGGAGAAAAACAGCGTCTTACCTCAAAGGAACATTCAACATTTCTGTCATTTTTTGTGTGCGACAATCCCTTCAGGTCAATCTTTTCAACATTCACTGTAAAAGTAACCAAACAACAAAATTACAAGATTGAAGTGAGACCTTGAGGTATGTGCATGATGCTTGACACGTGATAGTGACAGTGGGCAAATTCACAGCAAACCTATGAGCTCAGACATGTGTGGCCTTGCCTAGCATCAAGACCCGCAGGCAGACATCGGCCAATCCCAGGAGAGGAAGTGGGCACAGGGTCAGGTGGAGTTTGTGATCCTGCAAGCCAGCCCTGGCCTTAGGCCTTCAGGACAGTCCCAAACTGGCTCCAATGAATGGGAACCTGAAGTGACATTTCCCACAGTCCCCAAGGGTCCCTCTGAGGGCCTGCTGGCCACCATTCAGCCTTGCTACCAGGGTGGAAATAGTGGCAACTCTGGAGGAATCATGGAAACTCCAGCACATGTGGCCAGAGCACACCAAAGAGCAGCTTGTCATCAAGAGCTCTAAAGCTTCTCTCTCTCCTCCTAGCTCCTGGCCTCAAAAATGACATGGAGATCAAGCCAAGCCCAATCCTGTGCTCTCATTCAAGCATGCTGCTGTCCCCACTCCAGGCATGTTCTCCACCCAAGGAAACTCCACAGGGGTCCAGCTGCTTCTCCAGCCAGTGCTTTCCCAAGGCAAGAGTCACGCAAGCCACCACATCAGGCAACTAGGAAAGACCATGCACAGGAGGATGGCTGTGCTGGAGGATCTTTCTCGACTGCTAGAAGCCACCTGGCAGTGCACTGTGGGCATTTCTGCATATCTCAAAATCATTGATGTCCAACATGAAACACCCCATAGGTTTTTCAGAGCCCAAATACCACTCCTTGCAGACACACACTCTCCTCAGCAGAGTCAGTGCCTTCCAGAATGTTCCTCAAGGAATGCCAGCTCTATGAGATGCTAAGGGGACAATCCAGAAGTTGCAGTAAAAGATTTTGCTGGTCATGGTGGTGCACGCCTTTAATCCCAGCTGAGCAGGCTGAGATAGGAAGATCACTGTGAGTTCAAGGCGACCCTGAGACTACAAAGTGAATTCCAGGTCAGCCTGGGCTACAGTGAGACCTTAATTGGAGAGAACAACAACAAAGATTTTGTATGGTTGGAGAGATGGCTCAGCAGTAAAAGGTACTTGCTTGCAAAGCCTGACAGCCTGGGTTTGATTCCCTAGTACCCACATAAAGCCAGATGCACAAAGTGGCACATGCACCTGGAGGTTATTTGCAGTGGCTGGAGGTCCTGGCGCATCCATATTCACTCTCTCTGCCTTTCAAATAAAAATATTTTTAAAATTTTTGTGAAGAAAAACATTCTCAGCAATCCCTTAAGGCACTGACAAGTCCTACAGTCAGAAGGTTTTTATTTACTTATGGATAATTCTGATTATTTTGTCACAGGCTTTTCCTCTCCTATGGTGAATGAACAGCCCAGAGAATGACACCCACCTGCGCTGCACTGTGTGACTTGTTTAAATGCACTAAAAAGGGATAAAACAGCCTCCCACTCTTTCCACATGCACACATGCGCGGCTGCTCCCAGGACAGCGCAGAGTGGACGCTGCTGACATCCACATGTCTGTGACCAGTGCTGGAAGCGTCCCGGCTGCAATGCACAGGCCACCTCCTGGCCCACGGCCGCCCTGTTCCTTCCCGTTTCCCGGGTGTCACAGCAGAGCTGGCCAGGCTCAGGAGCAGAGCAGGCCTCAGAATGGAGGCAGACACCACACAACCTGAACATGCCTTGCAGACTGGCCGGTGACCCTGAAGCAGCAGCAGAGAACTTGGGCCGAAGGTTCTAGCATGGCCTCGGGGCCAGTAAAATGGAGAAGGCCAAGAGCCTGCTGTAGGAGCCTGACTTGGGGCCCACGCTGGAGCCCAGCCGTGTAGTCTCTCATAAGAGTTACTTATTTCCCTTCTGTGAGAACGGAGGGCACCACACTGGATGGCATCCTACCACAGCAACAGCATTAACCCCTCTTCCCTGCCCAGTACTGCCATTGCTCAAGTGTCCCCACACCCAAGGGAGGAAGGAAAAAGGCAAACACCATCTGGATGGAGGGGAAGTGACTCAGAGCTGGACAGGGAGCTAGGACGGGCAGAGGCCAGCGCGGCTGCTGCAGTGGGTGAGGGAACCTGTACTTGGGCGCTAGATAGACTACAATCCCGGAGGCTGGGCTGGCTCACAGGCAAAGCACCCAAGGCCAAGGCCCTGGGTTCAAGCAGTTCCCAACAGCACCACCACATTACGGAATAACAAAGACATGGATGTTGGTCATCAAGCCTCCTCTCTTGTCAGAGCAGCATCACACACTGGCAGAACTTCTTAATTACATCTGAAGCTGGCCAGGGGCAGTATGGCATAGGTGATGTCGCCTGCCCGCCTTTGGACAAGAAGAGAGCAGGGACATTTCCACAGATGGGCACCAGCAGCTTCGTGAAGGTCCCCAGGGCAGCAAAAACTCTGCGCTCAAGGACTACTGTGCCCACTACTTGGAACAGTACCCCAGGTTGGCTGTGTTGGGAGAGCTGGGTGCCCAGCGGCTCTGTGGGCAAACTCTCTAAACTCGTCTCGATACTTCCCTTTCTATGCATGCACAGGATGATGGATCTTATAGCTGAAGTATTCAAGTGTTTTTCAATTAAAATGCTGCTTAGTTGGCTTAGTTAGTTTTCTAGAGTCCGTGCAAGGGCAGACTCATGCTCACTTGGTAGTGGTTCATATTCATTGTCACCAGAGGTTTAGACCTACAGAAAGAAGCTTCTGGATGTCTCAGGAGACTTGGGTTTGAATATTCATCAGATATGCTCACTATGAAATTTCAAACAAATATCACCTCTGTGCCTGCCTCCTTCCCTGTGGTGGGGCAGTAAGAGCTCTGAGAAGCCTAAAGCCATTGAAGTGCCAGGACACGAAGGGTGTGGCCTTTCTGGCTGCTCACAGAGATCCAGCCATCAGAGCCACTTCCCATGTTTTGCATCACTGCGCATCACAGGGTCCAGCCCATGCTTGACATTCAGTACACTTATTTCTGAGACTTCCAACTGGTTCGGGCAGCCAGGTATACTGCTTGGCTTTTACTAACCAACCAACTGGGGTTCTGAGTGAGGAGTGCACTTCCGTTCCGAGCCTGTAGGGGGATCAACAACTTTGGAGTTAAGCCTCCCACTGTCCAACCTTCTAAGCAAGCTTTACCATAATAACCCAACAAGGTTCTCTCTGGAGAGCCTGGGGCCTGCAGCCTTTTGCCTCCCCCTCTCCCAACCCCTTTGTTGAAATGGGCTCCTCCTATCTGAGACTAGAGGTGTGTGCCACCATGTCCACCTGCCAGCTTCTCACTCTCACTGCTGAGCAGCCCCACACTTGGCATCCTACCACCTTAGGGGCTAAGATTGCCCAGTAAAGCAAAACAATGAAGAGTGCCCTATCTGTAATACTCCTGCAAATTAAACAACTGGCATTCAATTTCAACAAACAAGATTTTGGGGAACAATGAAAATGTCCACACCTACCCATGGAGCAAAAGCTGGCTCTTTTCCCACCTAGCTGGCTAGGGAACCGCACAGGGATGTGCACAGCAGGGGTGGGTCACTGTGCCCTCCCCAGAGGAACACAACACCCCAACCTGGCTTCATCATATGCAAGCATGGGGAGAACTGTGCTTTGCAGCCACATCCTTACCTCAGGGCAGTGAAGTGGCACAGAGCTCCTAGCAGACCTCTGACAGAACATACTTCACAATAGAATTCAGGACGGCACTGCCCAGGGAGGCACCAAAGGCCATGCCCAAGCCAACTCTGCATCCCAAAGGCTCTTGGTTTTCAAGTGAAAGTAAGAAATACCAGGTTTGGATTACAATGGCCTAAGTGGGGTCAGGGGAAGGAGTTGAGTAAAGCAGGAGTGGGAGGAGGGTTAATCAAACTTTAAGAGGTTTAGAATAAGCCACAGAGAAACCTATTTCTTTGGATAATGGCACACCCAGAAGCCATAGATTGCTATGAGAAAAATATCACTGCCAGGGATGGGATACCTTCAGGTGAGCTGTTGCCCAGGGAGGTTCCTGAGGCCCCAAAACATTATAGGCCATTGCTCCACGGGAGGGAATACAAACCTGGTACTGAAGACCTAGCCAAAAGTCTATGGTAGGGGAGGTCATGAGCCATAGGGGAGTAATGCCTGCTGTTGTCTGCTAATTGCATATATGATGTCCACCAAACTGCCTGATGAGCACTTTTTCTTTTTTCGAGGTAGGGTCTCACTGTAGCCCAGGCTGACCTGGAATTCACTCTGTAGTCTCAGGGTGGCCTTGAACTCACAGCGATCCTCCTACCTCTGCCTCCCAAGTGCTGGGATTAAAGGTGTGTGCCACCACGCCCAGCTTTGAGCACTTTCTAAAAATGTGTATATCTAGGGGCTGGAGAGATAGCTCAGCGGTTAAGGCACTTGCTTCTAGTGCTGAAGGCCCATGGTTCAATTCCCCAGTGCCCACATATGCCAGACCCACAAGGTGGTGGCCCTGGTGTGCTCTTGCTTGCTCTCTCTCTCTCTCTCTCTCTCTCTCTCTCTCTCTCTCTCTCTCTCTCTCTCTGTATCTCTCTGCTTGAATAAATAAAATATTTTTAAAAAACAAAAAATAAAAATGTATATCTATATATTAATGCTACTCTCACTTTTGGCTAGAAAAGCTTCTCTTTTTCAGTTGGTGGTGACCACCAAGATGACTCAAAAGACACCATAGTGCTGAGAAGAAGTGACAGTGGAGTGCTCAGCACTGGGACATCTCTATCACACTTCCCGAGGCTCAAGGTCTATTGTGGAAGAGGTGGAGGAAAGATTGTAAGAGTCAAAGGAAGGGGAGGACTGCTTACAATGCAAACTTCCAGACACAAAATGGCCTTGATGTTCATGACTTCACAGTGCCTGATAATACCTACACATAATGGAGGAAAAGATGATGACACCGAAACAAAACAGAGACTAACTGAGAGGGGAAGAGATATGGGGGAGGGAGGGAAGGAGGGAAATCATGATAGTTTGTTGTCTATAATTATGGAATCTGTCAATAAAATTTAAAAAAAAATACCCAGTTGGTCACAATGTATGTGCCCCTGACACACTGAACACTTGTGAAGACAACTCTGCCACTTGTCACAGCTTCAAAGCACAGAAAACATGCTTTACCTCACCCTTCCCAGAATCCTCCCTGGCTTTGCCTGGGAGAAAAGTTTATTGCTGGGCATCTGGCTCACTCCTCTGATCTTAGTACATAGGAGGCTGAGGCAAGAGGCTTTCAAGTTCAAGGTCAGCCTGGAATACAGTGGCACCCTATCTTTAAGGACTCAAGGAAAAAAAAAACAGCTTTCTCTGTTAAAGCCATTTGTCATTGTTATTGTTGCTATTGCCTCTGGTTTCCTCGTTTCCCACTCCTAGTTACTGGGTTCAAGTTTGACAACTCCACACAAAACTCCCCTGAAGGCAGATGTGCCGGGGTCGCTTCACATGGGCTGGAGAGATGGCTCAGTGGGGAGGAGCACTTCCGGTGCAAGTACAAGGGCCTGAGACACAGCTCAGTCGGATCCCCAGAGCCCACATGTGCTGCGGTGGGTGGCCACGAACACCTGTAACCCAGTCTGCACAGAGAAGCAGCGACCCAAGATGGCCTGCGCTCACGACAAAGTGGCACAAATAAGAACGGGCGGAAGAACAATGGAGTGGGACACCTGCTGTCCTGTTCTAGTCACACAGGTAAGCACCCCTGCTGCAGGTGCATATGGGGCACTGCATGGGCACATGCAAGCAAAAACAGAGATGAGAGGCCTCAGCACTCTGGAGCCTCCTCTCAAAAGTGTAGCTGACAGCCCCAGATGAGAAAACTCAGTGTGACAGGGAACTCTTAGAGAACTGTATGTGGAGGAAAAACATCGTCTGGAGAGTGACTACAACATTCTTCTTGCAGGTTCAAGTCGCTTGAAGCTCCCTATAACTATCAACTTTATTGCTATTAATCTTCATGCATAGAGTTACACTGTTAAAAACCAATGCAGGGGGCTGGGGAGACGGTTCAGCGGTTAAAGGCACTTGTTTGTACAGCCTGCCAGCCTGGGTTCAATTCCTCAGTAGCCACATAAAACCAGATGTACAAAGTGGTGCATGCATGTGGAGTCTGTTTGCAGGAAGAGGCCCTGGAGTGCCCACATTCATTCATTCATTCATTCTCTCTCTCTGCTTGCAAATAAATAAAACTATTTTTCTTTTTCCTTTAAAAATTTTTTTTTCACGATAGGGTCTCACTCTAGCCCAGGCTGACCTGGAACTCACTCAGTAGTCCCAGCCTGGTCTCGACCTCACAACAATCTTCCTACCTCTGCTTCTTGAGTGCCGGGTCCCAAAGGCATGTGCCACCACACCCAGCTCAAAGTCAGCTGATTTTCTTTTATTTTTACTTTTTAAAATATTTTATTTGAGAGAAAGAGAGAAAGAGGCAGATCGAATGAGTGTGCCAGGCCTCCAGCCACTGCAAACAAACTCCAGACGCATGTGCGACCCTGTGCATCTGGCTTTATGTGGGTACTGGGGAATTGAACCTCGGTCCTCAGGTTTTGCAGGCAAGCACCTTAACCGCTGAGCCCTCTCTCCAGCCTTCAGCTAATTTTAAACTGAACTACTAGTTAAAGCTAAATTAAAGCTTTCCCCTAGCTTTTTGGGCAAGTCTGTGTTCCAATGTGACCTATAAAAAAGTCCAGAGTTGGGAATTTGGGTTGCAGGTAGGGGTAGCAGTAGAAACTGCTCAAGCCGAAACACAGAGGTGGTGCTCCTTCACACCGGCCCAGCTGGAGACTGCAATTCCAAGATGGGAGGATAAAGCTGTACTGTTTTCTCCCCTGTGCTCCCACCAACACAGGCACTGTCACAGAAATGTCCACTGGAGCTCCTGAAGTGCAGCCTCAGGGGGCAGGAAGCACCAAGAGGATGGTAGCCAAGAGAACAAGTCCAGGACTGCATCCTCCCACAGAACTGCAGACTGCGCACGCACAGACCTGGAGACAAACCTGGGCTAATACTAGGCCAGGCCTGCTGCAGGGAGGGCTTGGCCAACAACGCCGAAGAAAGTGTATCCCAAGGCCCTGAGCAGTGCAGATGCCTGTGCACAGATCCACACCCACACAACACTGCAGCTCCTACTTCCCATAAGAAGCTGCCCAAGATCTCCTTCCTGTGCTCTTTCCACAAGGGGTGCCTCCTTCCCCCCTTCCACCCACTTTTAGGGACCAGGGACATCAGAGCCAGGTGGCCACTATGGGCTTAGGCCCCGGGGGTTGAGGGGTGCCACTGAGGATGGGGCTGGTCCAAAAGGGAGCATGAGGCTTAGGCAGGGCATAGAGGACTTCCACGTAAGGAGGAGTCAGAGAGGCGGCAATGGGTCCATGCAGGGCGCTGACCAGGCAGGAATTCTCTCTGCTGGAGAAGGTGCTACCAACACAGGCCAAACCTATGTGACTCAATGAAGACAGTCCTAAGAGGGAAATTTATAGCTTTAAGTGCTTATATTAAGAAATTAGAAAGATCACAAGGAAACAATTTAATGCTTCACCTTAAGGCCTTGGAAAAAGAAGAACAAGGCAAACCAAAAATCAGTAAATAGGAAGAAATAGTAAAGATTAGGGCAAAAATTAATGGAAGAGAAACATAAAAATACAAAAGAATCAATGAAACGGAGAGTTGGTTCTTTGAAAGGATAAACAAGATTGATAAACCCTTAGCAAATCTGGCCAAAAGACAGAGAAGAGACATAAATTAATAAAATTAGAGATGAAAAAGACGCCGTTACAACAGATACCATTGAAATTCAGAAAATCCTAAGGACACAATTTAAGAACATATACTCCACCAAGTTTGACCATCTGAAAGAAATGATTTCCTTGATGTAGATGACCTACCAAAATTAAATCAAGATGAGGTAAATCATTTAAACAGACCAATGACAAGCATGGAGATTTACACAGTTATTTAAAAAAAAGGCCCAGATGGATTTACTGGTGAATTCTACCAGACTGTCACTAAAGAGGTAACACCCATGCTTCTCAACTTTTCTATAAAATAGAAAGGAAGGAATCCTACCAAAGTCCTTCTACAAAGCCGCATTACCCTGATGCCAAAACCACGACAAAGACAGAACAAAAAAAGAAAATCACAGACCAATCTCCCTCATAAACATAGATGTAAAAATTCTCATCAAAACACTGGCAAACAGAATACAAGAATACATCAAAAAGATTATTCAACCCAACCAGGTAGGTTTTATCCCAGAGATACAGGGATGGTTCAACATATGCAAACCGATAAATGTAATTAAATTGATAAATGTAATTAATACACTATATAAATGGACTGAAAGACAAAAATCATATGACCATCTCAATAGATGAAGAAAAGGCATTTGATAATATCCAACATCCCTTCAAGGTAAAAGTTCTAAATAAACAGGAATAAGAAGGAACATATCTCAACATAATAAAGGCCATTATGCCAAACCTTACACTAGCCTTATGCCAACATTCTACTAAATGAGGCAAAACTTGAAGCATTTCTACTAAAACCAGGAACAAGACAAGGTGTCCACTGTCCCCACTTTTATTTTAATATAGTACTGGAAGTCTTAGCTACAGCAATAAGGCAAGAGACATAAATCAAAGGGGTACAAATTGGAAAGGAAGAGATCATTATTTGCAATAGTATGATTCTATATATATGAGACACTAAGACTCTACCAGTAAACTGTTAGAGCTGATACTTTTAGTAATGTAGCAGGAAACAAAATTAACACACAGAAATCAGCAGCCTTTCTGTATATGAACAACTAACAGGCTGAGGATGAAATCAGGGAAACATTCCCATTCCCATTTGCCATCAAAGGAAAAAAAAAAAGTAAGTACCTTGGAATAAGCCTAACCAAGGAAGTGAAGGATCTCTACAATGAAAAGTTTAAATCACTCAATAGAGAAATTGCAGAAGACACTAGGAAATGGAAAGATATTACATGTTCTTTGATTACAAGAATCAATATCATGAAAATGTCAATTTTACCAAAAGTAATCTATACATTTAATGCAATTCTCTTCAAAACTTCAATGGCATTCTTCACTGAAATAAACAAAACAATCCTAAAATTCATTTGGAAGCACAAAAAAACCTCAAATAGTCAAAACAATTTTAAGCAACAAAAATAAGGCTAGCAGTATCACCATATCTGATTTTAAGATATATTATAGAGCCACAGTAACAAAAACAGCATGGTACTGGCACAAAAACAGACACATAGATCAATGGAACAGAACAGAGGACCTTGATGCAAACCCAGGTAGTTACAGTCATCTGATTTTTGATAAAAAGGACAAAAACATTCATTGGAGAAAAGACGGCCTCTTTAACTAATGTTCCTGAGAAAACTGAATATCCATATGTAGAAGGATGAAAATAGATCCTTATCTCCATGCACAAGAATCAAGCCCAGATGGATCAAAGATCTAAATATCAGACCTGAAACTCTGAAACTGCTAGAGGAAAAAGTAGGGGAAACACTTCAATGTATTAGCCTAGGCAACAACTTCCTGTAACCCCAGTTGCTAAGGAAGTAAAACCACTAGTCAATCACTGGGACCTCATGAAATTAAGAAGCTTTTGTACAGCAAAGGACACTGAACAGAGCAAAGAGGTAGAGTATTAATATCCAGGATTTACAAAGAACTTTAAAAAACTAAAGAACAAGAAATCAAACAACCCAATCAAAAAAAGGGCCATGGAACTGAATAGAGTTCTCAAAAGAAGAAATACGAAGGGCCTATAAACATCTAATAACACTTTCTATCCCCTTAGCAATCAGGGAAATGCAAATTAAAACTACTTTGAGACTCCATCTTACTCCTGTCAGAATGGCTGCCATCAAGAAAACAAATGACAATAAATGCTGGCGAGGACGTGGAAAAAATAGGAACCTTCTACACTGCTGGTGGGAATGATAGCTGGTACAGCCATTGTGGAAAGCAGTGTGGAGGTTCCTGAGACAGCTGAAAATAGACTTACCATATGACCCAGCTATACCACTCCTTGGCATATATCCTAAGGCTCTATACATTATCTTAGAGATACTTGCTCATCTTGTTTATTGTGGCTCTATTTATAATAGCTGGGACGTGGAACCAGCATAGATGCCCCTCAACTGATGAATGAATAAAGAAGACATGGTTCATCTATACAATGGTGTTCTATTCAGCAGTAAATAAAAATGAAATTACGAAACTTGCAGGGAAGTGGATGGACCTGGAAAGGATTATACTGAGGTAACTCAGGCTCAAAAAGCCAAATGCTGCATGTCCTCTCACATGTGGATCCTAAATGCAAATGTTTACATTTGTATGTGAGTTGGAGTAAAAGTCAATAGTAGGGCTGGAGAGATGGCTTAATGGCTAAGGCATTTGCCTGCAAAGCAGAGGACTGGAGTTCAATCCCCCAGCACCGATGTAAAGCCAGATGCACAAGGTGGCACATGTGTCTGGAGTTCAATTGCAGTGGCCTTCCTTCCTCTCTCCCTCCCTCTCAAATAAATAAAATATTTTTTTAAAAAGTGATAAACTGTATTTTTAAAAAAGTCACTAGTAGAGGTCACTAAGCTAGACAAGGGCTATAAGTGAGGGAGGAGAGAGGAGACTTAAGGGAAAGATATTTCATATATGTAAGTAGATGAACAGATTACTGAGGAAGCAGTAGCCTAAGTGGGGTCAGGGGAAGGGATTGAGTAAAGGAAGGGTGACAGGAGGGTTAATCAAACTTTAAGAGGTTTAGAATAAGCCATAGGGAAAGCTACTTCTTTGGATAATGCACACCCAGAAGCCATAGATTGTTACTATAAAAAAATTTCAGTGCCAGGGATGGGATACCTTCCAGAGAGTTGTTGGCCAGGGAGGTTCTTGAGGTCCCCAAAGCATTACAGGCCATTGCCAAGGCTCTTGGTTGCCCACCAGAATGAGATGGCAAGACCCTACTGCTGATGACTCCACATGCTTGGGCTGCAGGTCACTGAAAAATCAAGCTGGAAAAAGTTACTCTGCATGCAGCCCTATGGGAGAGAGAAGTTACCAACAGTGGGAACAGCAGTGGATCTTGCAAGTTTTAAGACTGGCCAGCCAGGCCAAATGTGCCAATTGGGGCATATCTGTCATGGGGGAAACCAACCACTATCTAAATGGACTGGAAGCCAGCCTCATGGGAAGAAACATATCCCTGGTACTGAAGACCTAGTCCAAACCCTATGGTGGAGGGGGGGGTCATGAGCCATAGGGGAGTAACACCTGCTGGTGTCTGGCTACATGCATATATTATGCCAACCAAGATGCCCTCTAAGCACTTCTTAAAATGTGTATACCTACATATTAATGCTACTCTCACTTTTGGCTAAAGAAGCTTCTCTTTTCAGATGGTGGTGACCACTGGGAGGACTCAAAAGACACCATAGTGCTGAGAGGACAGTGGAGTGTTTAGCACTGAGACATCTCTATCACACCTTCTGAGGCTCAGGGGCTATTGAGGAAGAGGTAGCAGAAAGATTTCAAAAGCCAAAGGAAGGGGAGGACTTCTTACAATGCAGTCTTCCAGACACAAAATGGCCTTGGTATCCATGACTTTGGAGTGCCTGACAATACCCACACAAGACCTCCATAGTAGGAGAAAAAGATGATGACATCAAGAGACTAATTGAGAGGGGGAGGGGATATGACGGAGGGTAGATTTAAGAGGGGGAAGTGGAGGTGGGGAGGGAATTATGGTTTATTGTCTATAACTATGGATGCTGTCAATAAAAATTAAAAAAAAAACAAAATAATTGGTACAGGATTTTTCCAAGGTTTTTTTTTTAAAATAGAATTATTTATTTATTTTTATATTTTATTTATTTATTTATTTAAGAGAGAGAGAGAGAGAAAATGGGCATGCTAGGCCTCCAGCCACTGCAAACGAACTCCAGACACACGCGCCACCTTCTGAATATGGCTTTACGTGGGTACTGGGGAACCAAACTTGGGTCCTTCTGCTTTGCAGGCAAACACCTTAACCCCTAAGCCATCTCTCCAGCCCATAGGATTATTTAATAAAAGCCTTCAGTAAAAGCTATACAAAAGACTACTCCTGCATCTTCTCAAGTGTTTCTTCCTTGTATTTGTCCTTTTCCTTTCTTATTTGGTGAGATTTGGCTTTCCGTTCCAGAATCTTCTTGTGGTCTTTATCCAGTTTTAGCCTGGTGATAACCACCTTGCTGGGCTGGAGGCCCACGTGGACAGTCATGCTGTTAGCCTTTTCCCTCTGCACCTGCTCAATGTAGATGACGTACTTCTTCCTGTAAACCTGGACCACTTTGCCAATCTGCTGACCTTTGTAGTGTCCACGCACAACCTGGATATCATCGTCCTTCCGGATGGGCATGGAGTGAACGTTGTACTTCTGTCTCAGCTCTTTGGAGAGAGGGGAAGACATGATCTTCCTCCGGATGTGCAGTGGCGCATTGAAATGCCACTTACGGTTCTTGCTGTGGTCAGAGGTCATGAAGGGGCTGAACTTCATCTTGGCAGCTGTCGCTCCATCGATGGCCACAAAAAGAGAAGAGTTTTCCAAGGTTTTATGTATTTACTGATGCTGTTTGGAAATCAATTTACTTAAAAGTACTTAAAGGGGGGCTGGAGAGATGGGTCAGCAGTTACAGATGTTTTCTTGCAAAGCCTGCTGATCCAGGTTCAATTCTCCAATGCTGACATAAAACCAGATGCACAAGGTGGTGCATACACCTGGAGTTCAGGTTAAAGTGGCACAAGGCCCTGGCACACCCATATTTAATCTGCCTGCCTGCCTATTTCTCTCCTGACTGCTGGGCCTCCTGACTGCCGGGATTAAAGGTGGGTTCCACCTTCTAATGGCTGTCCTGGCCCAGTTCCACCTGGATTCTTGGTTCTCAACTGGTTCTTTCTCTGTGGCGCCCAGCTTCTTTGTCATGGGTGCTGCTCCTACTCCTCAGTGGCCCAGAGAGTATGGAGCTGATTTAAACACCAGCCTCAGTTCTGAGACATCTTCCACCCCCCTGCATTGGTCTGCATTCTATGCTGTACAGGGCTCCCTGCCTCTGACTCCTCACACTTCTCTGAGCTTTCCTATCTCAGATGTCGACTGGACCACAGAGCCCAGAACAAGAGACACTGGCTCCCCCTCCACCCCACCATGAGGAAAGCAAGACTGGGCCAAGCTCTGCTCAAAGAGGAGGAGGTCACACACAGAACCATCCCAGCTAGCCCACAGACCTGGAACCCAGGAAGTCTGCTGCTGACCCTCATGAGCAGCTTGACAGGACATCTTGGCACATTCACCCACAGCATAGCAGTCTCAGTATCCTCCCTCTGGGGACAGACCCTGTGAAAACTGAACACACGGCAGCTTTCCTTTCCCCAAACTCAAAGGTCAGTAGGACAGAGGAAGGAGTAGCACAGGTGGACCAGGTAAGAAGCAGTGTGATTTTCTACACCAACTGAAGAATTGGGCCCAGAGCAGCAGCCCCCCCAGCTAATGCCCAGACTACTGCAGGCCCCACCTATGCAGACACCAGCTCACCTCCAGTTGGAGGTCCAGGCCGAGACAACCAGTCCTTTTCTGTACTCAGTGCTGCCTGTTGAAGTGTGCTGGAGACCACCACAGCAGCCCAGTGGCCTGGCGGCAAGGTAGCTCCATCCACTCACAGACAGAGAGCTGGTCACTCACAGACAGAGAGCTGGTCTAGGTAGGCCCTGCAGCAGCCATGCTAACCAAGAGTGGAACTGCTCCCAGCTGGAAGAATCATGGCCAACAGCTGGTCTGAGCAACAATGAGTGTGTATTCGGGTTCTTTAAGGCTTGCAAAGGCCTCTAAAGCAAGGCCACGTGTTGTCCCTATCAGCACAGAACTAGGCACAGTCACTACAGCCCAACCTGACAGTCTGGCAGACAGGCAGGCTCCAAAGGAGAAATGCAGCAGCTCAGCCCATCGGGGGTCGCTAAGGCCTGCCTGGCAGTGGCAAGGGAGCATTAGCAGACTGGTAGGTGAGGAGGTGACACACCTGACCACAGCATCTCTGGGATTCAGCCCAGGGTCCCTGAGGAAGTCTGCTGCTGACCCTCAGTGCATCTGCCAGTATGTCCCTCTTTTATTGGCTTCCAATGGTTCTTTGTTTTTCAGGGTAGGGTCTCACTCTAGCCCAGGTTGACCTGGACTCATTCTGTAGTTCCAAACTGGCCTTGAAATTCATAGTGATCCTCCTACCTCAGCCTCCCAAGTGCGGGGACTAAAGGCTTGAGCCACCACCCCAACTGCCATGGTTCTTTTTAATCAAGTAATTTAATTTTGTATGCAGCAGGGGAGTTAGGAAGGACCAGAGGAAAGCCGTGAAAGGACCAGGGCCCTTTTCTAGCAGAAGCACTCTCTCCTTAGTGCCCACAAGCATGCTGATGCCAAGCACAGACACCATTCCAGACCAGCAGACATGCCTACCTTTCTCCCACAGCCATCTTCACTTGAGAACTGAAAAGCTGTGTTCTGCAGTCTCAGCGGGATGGCTGCATGCATCCCTAAAACACCAACTACTTTGTTGCTTTCACCTGCAGTCTGCACTGACGGGCAACAGTAAGGCACTTTGCCTCTCAATTCTGGTAAGGCCTGAGGATTCTGCGAACAGTCCGTCTTTCCTCTGGACAAGTCACACCACACTTGACAATGTCTATGTCTGGCTTTGAGTTCCCGAGACCCAGCAACTCTGCACTAATTGGTCTGTGTTGTAGTCAGCTTTCTAGTTGCTGCAGAAAAGAACCCGACCAAAAAGCTGCTTGCTGAGGAATGGGTTTATTTGGCTTACAGACTGGAGGGGAGACTCCATCATAGCAGAGAAAACAATGGCATGAGCAGAGGGGTGGACATCACCTCCACCATAGCACTGCAAACAGCGGCTGGAAGGTGTGACAAACACTAGCAAGGGGAAGCTAGCCCCCAACAACACAGCTCCAACAAGGTTCCATCAGCTGAGGATTGATCATTCAGAATACACTTGTTTGTGGGGACACCTGGATCAAACCATGATGTAAAATACAATGCATTTAGCTCAACTCCTTAAGTCCCCACAGTTTTTCTTTCAACTGAGCCATAATACCAAAAAAACAAACCCATAATGGCACAGAACATTCACACTGCAAATGATAGCATTGGGCATGGCAAAAGCAGATTGAACCAATAACAAGCAGGGCAACATCAAACTCTAACTCCAAGTCCAATAATTCTGACCAGTAACAAGTCTCTTGGAGTTCCAATTCCGCCCCTCCAGCTCGGCTACTCACAGTCCGGAAAAACTTCTGGTGCTGGCAGCTCTCCTTGGCAGCCATCCCACAATCCTGGCATTCACTGGGTCTCCATTGCAAACCATGGTTTATCCTCATGGCTCCATCAGGCCTCCATGCAGGCAACCAGCACACCTGCTTCACATTGCCAATGGACACATTTTAAAAACAAAACTGTGTTGCAAATCCAATGACCTTCTCTTCCTGCATTTGTTATACTCCATAGTACCAGGTGGCTACCAACTTGTTAATCCAGGGGGGAACAAAGCATTCAGGCCCTTACTTCAAAGAGTCCTCAATCTCCCTGCTGTCCCAATGCAGATCACCTGGCCCAATCTCAATGGTTGTCATCTCTCAACCAATTGCAGCTGAACAGGCAGAAGTTTTAGCCCAAAGATTTCTTTTCTTTCTGTGCCATCTCCATCTGCTCACAGCAGTCCATTTCCATGCAAAGCAACCCTGCACAAGTTCTCAGGACACAGGCAGGCAGAATGCAGCAAGCCTCTCATACAAACTGCTTCTGGCACAATCCCAACAAAGTTCTTTCTCACCCTCATAAGCCAAATCTCACAGTCCATAGTTCTCACTGCATTCAGGTCTTTCAACTCTGACCTGAATGGTCCACAAAGCTGTACTTACAGCACTGCAAGGTGTCTCTTGGGATGAGATTTCAAATCCTCCCACATTCCTTCTACATATTAATTCCAAAAGGCCCAAAGTCACAGAATCAGGGTTCTAGCAGCAACAGACTCCACATCCTGGTACCAAATCTGCTGTAGTCAGATTTCTTGTTGCTGCAGAAAAGAACCCAACCAAAAAGTGGCTTGTGGAGGAATGGGTTTATTTTGGTTTATGGACTCGAGGGGAGACTCCATCATGGCAGGGAAAATGATGGCATGAGCAGTGGGGTGGACATCACCTCCGCCACAGCACTGCAAACAGCAGCAGGAAGGTGTGCCAAACACTGGCAAGGGGAAGCTGGCTTATAACTCTCATAAGTCCACCCACAACAACATAGCTGCAGCAAGGTTCTAATACCCAAACTGCCATCGGCTAGGGATTGATTGTTCAGAACACATTTGTTTGTGGGAGACACCTGGATCAAACCATGAAAGTCTGTTAGTTCTTCCCAAATGAAGGCAGAAACAAAAGTAGAGTGGAGCCTAGGGAAATAAAGCTGAACAAAGACCCTGAAGTAGTGGACAGGACACAAACACACTCCCCCATCACCATGAACAGCTGGTGGTGTGGTGCCAGAATGACCAGGGAGGGCCCTGAGCATACTGAGGGCTAGTATTGCCACAAGAGAAGGACCTACTCAGTCTGGGTCCAGGAGCAAGGCCCTGACATATCAGGATGGCGTTAGAAAGAGTCCCCAGGTGTCTTGTACTCAGCCATGGGCTGCATTTGGACAGTGGCTGTGAAGCTTTCTGCTCATGCCTTGTGCTGTCACCTAACTGCAGGAGCCTGGCTCCAGCTTTAGTACTGGAGTCCTAGCAGACCAATGGACACAGTACCAGGACACACGAGTGAGTGCCATGGTTCCCCCCACCTGGATGAGACTTCGGAAAAGCAGGAACAGAGGAGTTGAGTTGGGCCTAGCAAGCTGAGGTGAAGAGCAGAGAGAAGAAACTAACAGCCCACAGGGCCAGGCTTGGGGGGTCCCATGGGCCTGGACCATCCCATGAAAGATAAACCGGCACCCATGTGGCACATGATGATGTCATCACAGATTTTGGAACCACTGCAGGGAGGTTCTTGGCAGCAGGTCACTGCAGTGGTGACCTTGGGCCATTCAGGTGGGATCAGCAGTGAGTTAATGGAACTTGAGTCCAGGAGAGTCTTGGCTATACCCCAGGTCACAACATCCTCAATGAAGCTGTGGTTGGGGCTGAACATGGCTTGTTACCCTAACTCAGAGAGCACTGGGCAGGGACAGAAAGGAGGCTTCAGGACCACAAACATTCAGACAGAGGAGGCCACGAGGAAACTGAGTCAGGGAAAGCAAGCCAGGCACTTTATCAGTCAGTGGCAGTACTGCCACACAGATACATGTGTATGTGACAGCTTCACAGCATGAGAACTTGAAGGAGCTAGGCGAGGTGGGTACGTCTTCACTCCCAGCACTTGGGAGGCAGAAGTGGAAGGGTCACTGTGAGTTCAAGGCCAGCCTGAGACTACAGAGTGAATTCCAGGAGAGCATGGGCTAGAGCAAGACCTTACCTTGAAAAACAAACAAAAAGAACTTGAAGGAGTTAAGAGAGGACAGGGCTGAGGCAAGGTGATAACCAATGTCAAGTTAAAGAACCATCTAATGTGCTACCAACCAACTGCCTGGCTTCTGTGGGAGCAGCTCTGGAAACTGGCACTGAGGCTGGGGGAAGGGTGAGCAGGGAACCCACCCATGCTTAGGGCTTGGCTATGTGACCACAGTGAGACACCCAGCAGCAGCACCCCAAGTAGACATGGGCCTGCAACCCTGTGGAGGCCTCAGGTGGCCTCTGAGACAGGAAGAAGACTGGGGTGTTTATGGGAGGTGGTGTCAACGATTGGGAAGAAGACGTGGTAGAAAGTGCAAAGACGTGGGCTGGAGAGATGACTCAGTGGTTAAGGCACTTGCCTCCAGTGCCTAAGACCCCAGGTTCAATTCCCCAGTACCCACATATGCCAGACCCACAAGGTGGTGGCCCTGATTCTCTCTCTCTCTCTCTCTCTCTCTCTCTCTCTCTCTCTCTCTCTCTGTATTTCTCTGCTTGAAAATAAATAAATAAAATATTTTTTAAAAAAAGAAAGTGCAAAGATGAGACTATGGACAAAGGGCAGTTAAAGAGTAACCCATGGACGCCTCCCCACCAGAGTTGGTCAAGAAGGAGAATGGTCAGTTCAGTCCACGGTGGACTAGCCTGCTCCCAGATACAAAGATAATCTCTGACAAAATCTGTTCAGAGAACAAACAGGTAAGCATCTGAACACACTGGAGTGATGTAGGCAGGGAGGGCCTATGAGGAGGCTGAGACCTGGGAGCTTGCATCTGACAGTAGCCCCATGGCATGCTGGCAGCCGGGCCTCCACCAGGGGCCCAATGGATTGAAATGAGGAGGCAGTGTCCACACAACAGAGGCAGAGGCAGGTCGCCTCTCACAAAAGAGACACAGCGCCGGTGGTGCACACCTTTAATGCCAGCATTTGGGAGGCAGAAGTAGGAGGATCATCAGGAGCTTGAGGCCATCTTGAAACTAGGCCAGCCTGGGCTAGAGAGATACCCTACTTGGAAAGAGACACAGGGCTCAGTGGTTAAGGTGCTTGCCTGAAAAGCTTGATGGCCCGAGTTCAATTCCCCAGTAAAGCCAAATGCACAAGGTGGCACATGCATCTGGAGTTCATTTGCAATGACAGGAGACCCTGGTATTCTTGTGTAGTCTCAGGGTGGCCTCAAACTCACACAGATCTTCCTATCTCTGCCTCCCCAGTACTGGGATTAAAGGTGTGAGCCACCATACCCAAACATTTTTTGACATTTTTAAAATTTTTTAAAAATATTTTATTCATTCATTTTCAAGCAGAGAGAGAGAGAGAGAGAGAGAGAGAGAGAGAGAGAGAGAGAGAGAGAGAGAGAGAGAGAGAGAGAACCAGGGCCACCACCTTGTGGGTCTGGTGTATGTGGGTCCTGGGGAATTGAACCCGGGGCCTTAGGCACTGGAGGCAAGTGCCTTAACCGCTGAGCCATCTCTCCAGCCCGACATTTTTATATATGTAGCTTTTTCTTGTCTGTTTTGTTTTTTGAAGTAGGGTCTCGCTGTAGCCCAGGCTGACCTGGAATTCACTATGTAGCCCATATTCTTCGTTCATTCATTTATTCATATTCTCTCTCTCTCTACTTGCAAATAATAATAAAATATTAGAGTGAGTTCCAGGTCAGCCTGGGTTAGAGTAAGACCCTACCTCCATGAAACAAAACAAAACGATGGAGCTTTGAGACTAGCATATTCAGCAGGCTAAGAAATGCAGGAGGAACCCCGCAGTCCAGGCCAGACTGGACGACATGTCCTGCATTGAAAAGAACAAAAACCAAAACTAAGTATTGGAAGAAAAAAAAAAAAAAAGAGGCGGGCTGGAGTGATGGCTCAGTGGTTAAGGCACTTGCCTCCAGTGCCTGAGGCCCCGGGTTCAATTCCCCAGGTCCCACATAAGCCAGACCCACAAGGTGGTGGCCCTGGTGCGCTCTCTCTCGCTCTCTCTCTCTCTCTCTCTCTCTCTCCCTCTCTCTCTCTGTCTCTGTCTCTCTCTGCTTGAAAATGAATAAATAAAATATTTAAAAAAAAAAAAAAAAAAAAGAGGCACAGAGAAGAGCACCCAACCCACCAAGCTAGGAAAGCCTAGGGTTCTGCAGAACAAGGGACCCATCAATGGCTGCCAAGTCCCAGGTGACCCAAAGGGGGACACAGTAGTCTAGGATTTGAGTATAACTATGTTCCAGGATGCTGAAAAGGAAAGACATGTTTCAATAAACTAATGTACAGGACAGCAAACAGGCAGAGACACAGAAATGACAGAGATCTACATAGAAATCCTAAAGACCAAGGACTAGAGCCTCTGACATCAATATATCCAATGAGCATGCAAACAGCAGACTGAGCATGACAAGAGAAGACATGAACTCAAAGACAGAGCAGAGGGACATGTCCCCTCTGAGAGGGACAAGTGAGCACAAGCTCCAGCATCCGAGAAGCAGGAGGGGTGGAGACCAAGAGAGCTAGAGTAGGAGATGGCAAAGAGCAGGAAGAATGGAGGAAGGAGGACACTAGGAATTGTGGGAAAATCCCTCCATGGTGAAAGGCAAGAAGTGAAACAAATGCAAGAAAAACCATTCCTAAGCCGGGGGGGGGGGGGAGAACCCCAGCATTTGAGAGGTAGAGGCAAGAGGACCAGGAGTTCAAGGTCATCCTCATTGACTTGGTGATCTCAACACCAACATGAACACCATGAAGTCCTGTGAAAAGGAAGGGAGGGAGGGAGGGAGGAAGGGAAAGAGGAAGGAGAGAAAGAGAGAGGGGGGGCTTTTCATTACAGAAAGAGGCCAGCAGACAGTACAACCCCCCCACACACACACACCCTTCTCAGGTCCAGCATTCTATGATCAGCAAGAATGAGGTTACAAGAAATAAAGGCATCTCCAGTTGAAAGAGAGCTGGCCCAGCCCACAGCCCACAGAGCTGCATACAATAAACCAGGAAAGAAAAGTCTGTAAGGAAGTAAAGAGACCAGCCAGGAGCCCCAACTCCAATTCCCAAGAAGGAAACAGAACAGCCAAACTGTAATTACAGAGAGAGGTAAAAGACCATTATTCTCCCTTTTACTTTCTCAAAACATAAGCAAAAATCCCAACATTTTATCACAGACACAGCATCTGTATCACACATATGACAACTCCAGCACAAGGGGGGGACTGTCCTGCTGCCCGTAACACCTGCCAATTCCAGAAGAGTAAACACTGCCACCATGTGACATCACCAGCTAAAACAGTTCTGGAACTCAATGCCAGCTCCTGGAGCCGGTGTGCGCACACTCAACAGAATGGTTGTACAATTCTTTGATCCTTATACCATCTGAAGTGCTGCGATGCGCACCGAGCAGAACCTGCAGTGTGCACTGCACTCCTTGCTGCCCTGTAGGGAAACTGAGGAAACAGTCACTCAAAATGCTATGTGTCTAGTGGTTCAAATAAGAATCCCTGTGGAGGAAGGATGTGAGCACCTGGCTTAGAAAAACAAGAGCACGCTGCCTAGCATGTGTGAGGCCCGAGGTTTGAGTCCCAGGACTAAAAAATAATTAACACTAAAAAATGGAATGAAGCCGGACGTGGTGCAGGGGAAGGCTCACTGTAAAACTTCTGAGTTCTGCTGTCCATCCTCAGCATCTAATGGTGAATGAAGAGCCAGGTGAGGCATTGGAAGTGCTGCAGCTTCTCAGTCCCCCTTTCAGTACAACCCAGAAAAGGTAGATTTTGCTTATTGTAATTCCTGTCATTAAAATTCATGTTCTAATTTGAGGTTTCTTTTGTTGAAAGTACATAGTTTAGGGGTGCAGTTTTTTATCATAGCAATGCTCCAGAACAAACTAGTCAAGCTGAAATCCTTCTAGGTTTAGTCTGAGGCTACCAGGCAAGCGCATACACACAGGCTCTTTGAAGAATGCACAGACACTATGTTCTGAGACCACCCGTGTTTTAGGACTGCTGGCTAACAGTCCACAGTTTAATGAAGGCCATAGAACCAGTCCTCCATTTCCCTGACCAGAGACAGTCCATGACTCCTCCTCCCTTCCTGGGAGGTACTGAAAGTGGTTTCCTCCTCCGCCTGCACACTGGGTCGCTGACAACCGAGTTTCAGCAATAACTAACTATCCCCCAACCACAGCCAAGAAGAATGGAGGAAAGGGCTTGGAGTGACCTACAAGACTCCCTGCACTGCTCCTGCCCCTGCACACTCCCGTAGCGAGGCCCAGGGAAAGGTCCATTTCTCCCAGAACCAAGCCTCTAGGACTGCCACCTTCCTTTCTTCCTTCTGCTCATTCTCCTCAGGCCTGCAGAGCAGCTCGGCACTGGCTCTGTTTGCGCCCCAGCTTCTGTTGTGAGGGTCACTTACCTGTCACTCAGGCAGTAACATCCTCCTGAGAGGATGCTAGAAGTGAGTGGGTTTGATCAAATGCTCCCAGGTTTATTACGGCCATCACAAGAGCTGGTTCATGTGACACACGGGACGGTTGCCTACCAAAGCAGCACTAGACACCCTTTACTGCGGCTCCCTGCACTTTCTCAGGTAAAAAACTGAAATGTCTGAACACTTAATAAGTTAAGCAACACCAGTGTAAGACTTCCAGGAAAGCAGAAAGACAGAAGGAAGTGGGACACAGAAAAGACAGTCCCAAACTGCACGGCCTACAGTGCTTCGGGCTTTCTAAAGAACAATGCCTAGCCAAGAGAAGGATCAGTGAGAAGAGGAACTAATGAAACCAAGCTAGTCCGCCTGCCAGGTTCTGGAGAAATACTTGCTGTCTTAACTGACCACTGGAGACGCTGTGGTTTTAAGGAAGACAAAGAGGATAGTATGGCCTTACTCCAGGCCAGCCTCCCAAGAATGCTCAGCCTCTGGCTCTCTGGGCATCAAAGCACACAGACCACACAATGGCACAACAGACATGTGTTGAAATTATACCTCTCAAAAAAGGGCATGTCTTGAGAGAAAGTGCTACAGCACAGAAGTAGCCATCGTTAAGGTTCTGCTGGTTGTTCAGGGCATAGGCCCCAGCCCGCACCAGCTGGGGACAAAAGAAGCTGCACAGAAGAAGCTGCACTCCCTAGGAGCCAACTCTCCGTTCTGGAACAGCAGAGCGATTGCACCACTTGGATAACCAGTGAAGGAGACAGTCGCCCAAGGGACAGTCTCCTGGGAACACGAAACACAGCCTCACTTAGAGACGGATGGGTCAATATGCTTCCCCCAGCTGCTGCAGCCCCCACAGCTCTCATACTAGTGTGTGTTTACAGTGTGGCACAGCGGCAGGGAAGACAGACCCCTGTCACCAGGTGTGACCCAGCCAGAACAGATGACGCTCCAGGATGACATCAGCACTAGAGTGGTGAGCAGGGCCAGGCGCCATTGTGGGACGAGGCTGAGCGCTCGCTGGGTTGAGAGCCCCCAGGTGTGAGTGCCCCAAGCACCCCCCAGGACTAGATTCCATTCTGTGGTAGCTCCCTGGGAGCGAACAAACTGGGGGAATATTAGTGAAGGCAGAAAAAATGGAGAAGAACCAAGATCCATCAATAGGATAAAAAGGTAGCTGACTGCCCACCACAAGATGGGCCACCTCTACCACATCTGCCAGGATCCAGGAGAAATTGAAGGAAGTGGTGACATGAATACTGCTCTTACTTCTAGCCTGACAACCAGTTCCAGGGCAATGGTGACAGACATGGTGATCAATCAAAATCCACCAAAGCAGAAATCCAGAGGCTACAGAAAACAACACTAAATCAGATTGCCAACAGGCCTGCCAAGGCTCAGGGAACAATGTGGAGGGTGGTGGTGGTGGAAAGATTGTAAGAGACACAGATTGGGTAAGAGTACCCTGAGGCATGGGTTTCCCACCCTGCTACCCCAGAGACTGAGGCCTTTATGACCCCACAGTGACTATCATAACTCCACTGAGGAGGGCCGAGGGAAACAGGAGCAGAGGCGAGGGGATACAAGAGTATAATATGTTAATATATATGTGCTAGGTGTGCTAGGCATGGTGGCGCACGCCTTTAATCCCAGCACTTGGAAGGCCGAGGTAGGAGGATTGCCATGAGTTCAAGGCCACCCTGAAACTACATAGTGAATTCCAGGTCAGCCTTACATTGAGACTTTACATTGAGAAACAATAACAAAACAAAAGAAGTTCAAGAATATTCTTTTTTTTTTTTTTTTTTTGGTTTTTCGAGGTAGGGTCTCACTCTAGTCCAGGCTGACCTGGAATTCACTATGTAGTCTCAGGGTGGCCTTGAACTCATGGTGATCCTCCTGCCTCTGCCTCCCGGGTGCTGGGATTAAAGGCGTGCGCCACCATGCCCGGCTAAGAATATTCTTGAGTAGATTTAAAAACAAAAACCTGCAGCACTGTATCATCTGTGAGACAGACACAGAGTGCGACACTGGGAAGAGACAAGAACAAGATGCTGCGATTCCTGTTTGCTAAGCTGCAGCAAACAAGATGAGGTGCCTATGAAAGCCGAGAGGAAGCAAAGCCCAGGGATGGGTCAGCTCTCAGGGCCTCATGACAAATGACCCATTAAGGACATGCCTCACCCTCTCTTCCCCACCCCACTCTGCTAAGATCAGTGGAGTTTTATTTGTCATCTAGCCCTACCAATCACCTTCATTCCCTAAAGCCCTATTTATACCACATTGTGGGCCAATCTAAAATCATTCAACGTTCTGGGCTGGAGAGATGGCTCAGCGGTTAAGGGCCTTGCCTTCAAAGCCCAATGACCTGAGTTCAATTCCCCAGTACCCACGTAAAGCCAGATGCACAAATTGGCACATGCATCTGGAGTCAATTTGCAGTGGCTGGAGGCCCTGCTGCACTCATTCTATCTCTGTTCTCTCTCTCTGCTGCAAATAAATTTACACACACACACACACACACACACACACACACACACATATTTTTTCTGGTTTTGGTTTTTTTAAGGTAGGATCTCGCTCTAGCTCAGGCTGACCTGGGATTCACTATGTAGTCTCAGGTGGCCTTGAACTCACAACGATTCTTGACCTCTGCCTCCCAAGTGCTGGGATTAAAGGTGTGTGGGTGCCACCACACCTGGCCAATACAAACTTTAAGATCATTCAATGTTCTGACTCTAGATGTCTACCAGACAGACCCGAAGAGAGCCATGAGGACCACAGGGCTTGGTGAAAGGCTCGTCTATCCCAGCTCAACCCACTGCCCCTGCAGTGTGCCTACGGCATCGGAAGGCCTCAGCAGCAGCAGGAGCTGTCTGAGCCTCCCCATGCCAGCGCACAGGCAGCAACCGCCAGTCATCATGGAATATGCTCTGGGCCCACCAGGGGACAGCTGTATTCTGTGGACCAGGTTGCTCTAGAATCTAGGGCTTATTCTGGTGTGAGGAGTGGAGGAAGTTTCACACCCTTCTTTTTTCCAATTAAAAACACTAATATTTATGATATATATTTTGATATTTGAGATTTGATTCCCTTAATGCTCATATCTGAGACTGTCGAGACATGTAAACATTCCTCAAGAATCAGAAAGACGATCCCACCATCTGCACATGCCCAAGGACATACTCCTGTCCTGTGCTTTGGGTACCTTCTAGTCTCACCCTGGGTGGCACCTCCTGCCCAATGCGACCCACCTTTGCCATGCTTTCCCAAAGGCCTCTTGGGCAGCGACTCCTCTGTGGAATGTGCCGACGTGTGCAGTGCCTTCTCCAGGCTGTTGCTGACGCTGCTGACGGGGGTCTCGGTTCTGGGCGCCACCTGAAGGGACAAAACATCATCCTCTTATTGTCCTTCTGTGCAGCTGCACGATCACGCAGAAGTTGTGCACACAGACTCGGGTCAGATCTCCCACTCTAACACACTGCCTGAGAAAGACAGACACCACTAGTCTACACTTGACCCCAGAAACCACAAACAGCCTAGACTTCTGCCTGGGGTGAGTCTATCAGCACAACAGGAGGGCTGTTAACCTTGTCATGCATCTTATGCCTTTGAGGCCAAACCCTGTTACTCCATTTCTTTAAATCAAATGCTTTCCTATAAAACTAATGTCTGATAAATTTCAAATCATAAAACTAAAAGCAACAGTTAAAAACAAGAATGCGACTGCATCATCTGGGTGCAGTCTGAGCATCACTCAGAGTCATGCTACGACTTCATCTCTAGGAATTCATCACGGTTTTTACACAGGAAGAGCCCTATTTTGAGGGACAGAGTGTTCGCAAGTGTTTCTGACACTGAAAACCCAAAAATACCTTCACTATCTAAACCTGATATTATAAACCACAAGACACCACAGACGGATTGTGACCTCAGCCTGATCCCTTGCACTTCCTGGGTGGAAGGAGACAGTATTTGTGTTAACACAAACAGAACGGAGCCCATGAGCATGGTCAGCTCCTGACTGGCTTTATTAATTTTTTTTTTTTTTTTGGTTTTTCGAGGTAGGGTCTCACTCTAGCCCAGGCTGACCTGGAATTCACTGTGTAGTCTCAGGGTGGCCTTGATCTCATGGCGATCCTCCTACCTCTGCCTCCCGAGTGCTGGCATTAAAGGCGTGTGCCACCACGCCTGGCTCTGACTGGCTTTAGAACAGAAGAGAAGGCCACAGGAACTTCCACTTTCCCCTTATCTGTATTTGACATTTTTTTTTTTTGTATTTGACATTTTTACAACCCAAATTATTTAGAATAAAAATTAACAATGTTCTCATTTCAGTCTTACTTTTTTAACAGATTTCAAAATGTTAAATATTAGAAAAAGGCCTAAGATTTTAAAATGTGGCAAAAGAGGTGTGGATTACAAGACTGAGCAACAGCGCACTGAATGTGGAGGTGGGGGCACCCACTTTTGCAAGCAAGCATCTTTACCTGTTGAGCCATCTCCCTAGCCCAGGCACCCACTTTTGGTCGTAATTCTAATCCAAGCAGTAGCCATCGTATAAGTGGTCTGTCATTAACTTCTTTGGCCTGTGTTCCAGAGCTTTCTCACCTGCTGGGGGGGGGGCAGGTGGTCACTGGCTGTGCCCAGAGGAATGAGAGGCTTCCCAGACAGATTTAGGAAGGGCCCAGGCCCCTACCCAGCCTGTCAGAGCCACCTGATCAGAAGCCTGGCCATGCTGGGAACCAAAGGTTCACTCTACACAGAGGTGCCTGGTGCAGCTCAACCAACGCCACTGAGAACAGTGCACCACAAGCCAGCCAATGTGGACCCTCCCTGACAGAACCCAAGAAAATAAGTCCTTGCCACCCACTACTCTCCAGAAATACAATTTACTAGTTCATATTTTTATTATCTTTGACATAAAGTCAATGAACAAATAATGAGTTGTTATCCCCATTTCCCCAATGCCCCTCTTCCCTATCCCCAATCCTCTAGATATCCTCCTCCGAGGGCAGTCTGAATCCGTCCCTGGTGCAGGGGATTATGGATATCCTAGGAGCCAGCACAGTTCCACCTGCCTTAGTGCGATGTTACTGAGGGGGGCGTTGTCTCTGGGAGTTCTCCCCCACTATGGCTCTTACAATCTTTCTGGCCCCTCAGTACCCTGAGTCATGGTGGTTCACTAGCTAATATTAACAAGAGGTAATCAAGAAAGTTTATTTTTAATTTTTTTAAAAATTTTTACTTATCGCCGGGCGTGGTGGCGCACGCCTTTAATCCCAGCACTCGGGAGGCAGAGGTAGGAGGATCGCCGTGAGTTCAAGGCCACCCTGAGACTACAGAGTGAATTCCAGGTCAGCCTGGACTAGAGCGAGACCCTACCTCGAAAAACCAAAAAAAAAAAAAAAAATTTTTACTTATCTACTAAGCTTTATATGTGCGTGTTAGGGGGTGGTGATCTGCCACCAATTTAGCAGTGTCTTTCACCATCCAAGACTATACTATTTTTTCAAAAATGAAGTCTTTTCTTCCACCAAATGAAACAATAAGACAGGGACATACAAGATAAGGCCTTACTTAGAAAAGATTCTTTAAACAAAATTTATTTAAGCCGGATGTGGTGGCGCACGCCTTTAATCCCAGAACTCAGGGAGGCAGAGGTAGGAGGATCGCCGTGAGTTCAAGGCCACCCTGAGACTACATTGTGAATTCTAGGTCAGCCTGGGCTAGAGGGAGACCCTACTTCAAAAAAAAATACATACAGCCGGGCGTGGTGGCACACGTCTTTAATCCTAGCACACGGGAGGCAGAGGTAGGAGGATCCCCATGAGTTCAAGGCCACCCTGAGACTACATAGTGAGTTCCAGGTCAGCCTGGACTAGAGCAAGACCCTACCTCGAAAAAAAAAAAAAACATACATACATACATACATATATTTATATATATTTACAAGCAGAGAGTTAGAAGAGAGACAGAGAGAAGGCACACCAGGGCCTCCAGCCACAGAAATAAAAAGAAAGGAAGGAAACTCCAGATGCATGTACCACTGTACATCTGGCTTTATGTGGGCACTAGGAAACTGAACTCAGATCCTTAGGCTTTGTAGGTAAGCACCTTAACTGCTGAGCTATCTCTCCAGCCCCCAGAAAAGATTCTTCAGTTGTGAACAGTGAGAGCACCTCAACTTCCACTATATGGCGATCAGCTACTGTGCCCGTCATGGCTACTTGGCTCACACAGCTCCTCGTTCTCCTGCTTGCACACTTTTTTTCCCTCGAGGTAGGGTTTCACTCTAGTCCAGGCTGACCTGGAATTCACTATGGAGTCACAGGCAATCCTCCTCCTACCTCTCTACCTCCCTAGTGCTGGGATTGTGCCAGCTTCCTGCCCACTTTTTATTTATTTTTTATTTTTTGGTGTTTTTCAAGGCAGGGTCTCACTCTAGCCCAGGCTGACCTGGAATTCACTCAGGGTGGCCTCAAACTCATGGCGATCCTCCCACCTCTGCCTCCTGAGTGTTGGGATTAAAGGTGTGTGCCACCATGCACTGCTTTCCTGCCCACTTTAAAAATATTTATTTTTTAATTTATTTGAAAACAGAGAGAAAGAGAGAGAGAGAGAGAGAGAGAGAGAGAGAGAGAATGGACAAACCAGGGCCTCCTTTCGCTGCAGACAAACTACAGATGCATGCACCACTTTGTGCATCCGGCTTTATGTGGGTCCTGGGGAGTGGTATCTGGACCATCAGGCTTTCCCAAGTGTTCTTTAACCACTGAGCCATCTCTCCTGCCCATTTGGAGGCAGGATTCTATGTCCTGGTCCCTAGAAGAGGCAGTTGTTTTGAATAGCTATGGGAGTGGGCAAGACTGGTCAGTGACAAAGCTCTAAGCAGCCCACACCACCCCGACAGCCATAAAGGAAAACCAGCTCCAGCCCCTAGGCCACAGGGAGAAGGCAGGGGAAGGTGATGTGTTGACAAGCTGGAGCTGGGCTAGCACAGTGGCTCCTCACCAGCAGCGGGCAGTCCTCGTGGAGTACATGGTGCCAACACCCAATGCTCACAAGCATTGCTGACTCTCACTAAAAGACAGCAGGAAGCACTTCCTGTACCCAGACAGGATAAGTTTTGGGCTGCATTTCCAGGCCACCATGAGCCCAGGCAAAGCTGTGAGCTGCCCAATCAAAGCACAGATATGGCATGTGACATTCATGCTTAAGAAGATAACCCTGATACCAATTGTCTGGGTCACTCTTGCCCCAGAGCATCCGTCTGGTGCTCACCCTTCCCAGCCAGCCTCTCTACTTAGCTCCTTTGTTTACACTGAAGGCTGTCTTCAATCGTGCTTCCCAGAAATGCTGTTTTGGGTTATTTTTGGTTAGGTTAATTTGCCCACGTGACGCACAGCGACTCAGATGCTCTCTGACTCACGCTCCGCAGAGCTCCAGTCCCAGGCTGAAGTGCAAATGTCGCCTTCCGCTCCTGCTAGAGGCCTGCCCACAAAGCCTGACTCCCCTCTCCCAGCTTGTGGATTTTTTTTGTTTTGTTTTGTTTTGTTTTTCAAGATAGGGTCTCTCTCTAGCCCAGGCTGACCTGGAATTCTCAGGCTGGCCTCAAACTCCTACCTCTGCCTCCTGAGTGATGGATGGGATTAAAGGCAAACGCCACCATGCCCGGCTTTTCCTGACATCCTCTCTGAGTGAAGCCCCTTGCTTATGTCCAAGTAAATAGCCAGTTGTCCAGCTAAATGCCCTTTCACCATCCTGGCCAGCCTCTCTAGGACCACCAGGCTCATAGGCAACAATAGGTGCCCATATGAACAAGTGTTCCACCTTCCTGGCCACACTCCTCACTCTAGCCCATGGGGACCAGGATGGGCATGCCATCCTATCTGCTCAGACCCACTTTTCACTGGCCTGGTAATCCCAGCTGCTTGGGAGGCTGAGGCAGGAGGAGGTTCAAGGCCAGCCAAGGACACAAAGCAAGATCAAGGCTAGCCTGGATAACTTATTAACAGCCTGCCTCAAAATATAACGTAAAATATTTTTTAAAAAATATTTGAATAGACATTTGGGAGCTATATAAAGTTAAACAGCTTTATCTCATTTGTATATATGATCAAATAAATTGTGATGTGAAAAAAAAATTTTGATTTGGGCTGAAGAGATGGCTCAGCAGTTAAGACGCTTGCCTGCAAAGCCTAATGATCATGACCTAGGTTGGACTCCCCAGTACCCATATAAAGCAGGATGCGCAATATGGCACATGCATCTGGAATTCATTTGCAGTGGCTAGAGGCCCTGGCACACCTATTCTTTCTCTGGGTCTGCTTGCAAATAAGTGAAAAAATTTTTTTATTTATTTGAGAGAGACAGAGACTGTGTATGAGTATGCCAGTGCCTTCTAATAAACTCCAGATACATGTGCCATTTTGTGCATCTGGCTGTATATGAGAACTGGGGACTTGAACCCAGGTCATCAGGCTTTCAAGCAAGTCCCTTTAACCGTAAAGTCATCTCTCCAGCCCCAATTCCATTTTCAAATGGGACGTGCTCACATACAATCAGATGGACTGGAGGTCCCAAAACATAGACTGCTGCCAACAAGCTGACGTAAGATAGCCTGGGCCTCCCCCAGCCTGGTGCCATTCCTCCAACTGGCACTTGAAACCCCTGGAAAGAGGCACCAAGCTGCTAGAGCAGGGGTCTTCCCAAGTACTGTGCCAACCACCCTTTAGTGGTTAAGCTGAGAGAAGCAAAGCCAATTACAACGAAACATGTATCCAAGTACTGAACACCAGGAAGCTTCTCAGGTCCACTTAGTGGCTCTGATCACGTAGGAGCCGAGCAAGGGACTCTGTGAGATTCCTGTGATCCCACTGGTGACAAAGATACAGAGCCTGCACGGGTCACTGTCTGCTGTCACGGTGGTAGGAAATACTGAATTGCAGCTGCTAGTGGAGAAAACAAAACTGTGGCTACCCCACCCCGGGGACGGCTGGCCTCACCTGGCAACACCCTCATCCAGGTCTGGCAGCCAAGCTGGCATATGGAAGGAAGTCTCCCAGCACTTTCCATGAGGGGACAACCAGCTTCCACTGCTGGCTGCTCACACCGAGGCCCTCTACAGCCTACCCTACTCTTCTCCTCAGAGAGCCCACATTCCCATGGGACAACGGGAGAGCACCTCACCATCCACGGAATCAGGCTCAGCACCACCTGACCTTCACAACTCCTCTGCTCTCCAACCAAGGGGACACTTGTCCATTTTAGTTGGGGAAAGGGATGTTCGGCCATTTGTAGGAACCCTAATCACCTATAGGCACAGGGAGGCTCCCCCTCCCCATACCAAGACAGAGCAGACTAGCCCAAGGGGCAGGCCACTTCAGGTGGGAGTCCACAAGTGTCTTTCCTCACCATGTGGCTGGCTGTCCAGTTCAGCTCCTCAAAAGGAAGCAGTCACCCAACTGGAACTATGCATAGATGTGTTTGGAGGCCCAATGAGTTCTTCAACACGGACTCAACCCTTCCTCATTCCCTGACAGTGCCTAGAAGAGGTGGGTGGAGGGCAGCCAGCGTTCACAGTCTAAGTGACACAGAGACTTCAGCAAAGCCACAGCCACTGTCCTGAAGGCACAGCCAGCAGCGCTCTGCTTAAGGAATGCTTGTGACAGAGTGAGCAATTGAGAGGGACCCGTTTGATAACAAGGCATCACTTCCATGCAGAGGATCTCCTTCAGGAATCCCCAGCAACAGTGGCAAATGTACCACGGAAGCCAGGTGTGGTGGCACACACCTGTGATCCAAGCACGGGGGTGGGGTGGGGGGGGTGGGGGGGGTGGACAGCAAGTTTCACTCACAATAAAGTGAGACTCTCAAAAAAAAGGTACAATGATGACCTATGATGCCCATGGTGCCGGATTCCATTCTCAGATATATGGGTACCATCTACATGACATAAGTGCAATCCTGTAGCTAACTTCAAACCCTGCCAGTAATACAAGAATGCCTCAACATCACGCCTCCCATGCAAGGAAACTGAGGGTCGCTGTGGAAAGGAAAGGTGGTTAAGATGCAAGAGTGTCTGAGGTAGACGCAAGAGGCCAGGGAGGGTGAAGTATTGAGCAGGCCTGGCACAAGAATCACTCATCCACCATGGACTCAGCCCACGGGCTCCTCGCAGCCGTGTCAGGCAGGTCCTAATGCCTCCTCCAAGGCCACCTGAAGCAGGAAGCAGAGCACGGAAGAGGCCTGGCCTAGTGGGAATGAAATCCAGAGGGCTTGCAGCAAGCCCCTTGCTTGTGGGGACACTGGGCTGCCCTCAGCCTCTTCTGCTGTACAATGCTTTCAGGGCTTTTGTGGTAACTAGTTAAAATGCATTCACAGAGCTAACAAAACCAGAGGACACACCATGGAGAGGCAGTTCAGCCGACTGAAGGACTGCTAGACAGTCAGTGACATCAAGTTCAAGGAAGGGGTGTGAGCCATGACCCTGCAGAGCCTACAGCCTTTTTGCACTCCTGGGCCTCCCTCCTGAGATTGGGCAGAGCTCCCAACAGCTGCCCAGTGCTGAAATCCTGTGCTGGAATCCAGGGGTTCTCTTCTGCCAACACACCCAGCTTGACAAGCCACCACCTCCTCTGAAACCAGTGGGGACAGCTTAAAGTCACTTTAATTCTCTCAAGTGCCGATCCGCACAGTGGTGGGCAGCAATAGCCTCAGCTTCTGCTGGCACGTGTAAACCAGCACCATCATTAGACAGCCTTTAGGTAGGACAAAACTGCAATTAACAAGGCTCCACTAAGCCACCTACAAAGGTGTATGCAAGGAGATAGAGCTTACCTTTACAAGGTGAAAAAAACCACATAAACAGCCCCCCGTAGATTAGTAGCTAATGTGGAAATAAATTTATGTCCATAATTACATACTATGCAGTCCTCTTTAAAATAATTTTAGCAAGCAAAAGGCAAGGGAAATTCAGGTAAGTGATGAGAGTGAGAATATATATCTACAAACAGACATTAAAATAGACTAAGAAAAAATACCAATATAGTAGTAGCATTTAACCCTAGGATGCACCTATCAATAAATCAATCATCTATATGATTTTTTTTTTTGCTTTTTTTTTTTTCAAGGTAGGGTTCTCACTCTAGTCCAGGCTGACCTGGAACTCACTCTGTAGTACCAGGCTGGCCTTAAACTCACAGTGATCCTCCTACCTCTGCCTCCCAAGTGCTGGGATTAAAGGTGTGTGCCTGGCTACCCATTGATTTTTAAAGACAGGGTAGGGTCTTACTTTGTAGCCCAACCTGGCCTTGAACTCACAGTGATCTTCTGGTCTCAGCTTCCCGAGTGCCGACATTACAGGCACAAGCCACTGTGTCTGGGTTTATTCTCTACTACTGTTTTACAATTTTCTACAAAGAGTAGCCACTACTTTTAGACTTAGAAAAAATTGAAAGATTCAGTCTAAATACAAACACCTTCCTATAAGGTATGCAAAGTACAGAAGTACATGTAGCGGCTCTTCACCTAGACACACCCCTACTACCCACCCACCTGTGTAAGCTGGGTGCCAGGGCATTATCCAGAGATTGTGGGAGGGGTAAAGGTTGCCTGAACAAGACCCCAGAGGCCCCATTTCTCAGGAGGAGCCAGCCACCAAACCCAGTGGAAAGGCCTTCAGGCATAAGAATGGTATGGGAGCCAAGGCAAGAGGACCTGGCACCTAGCACCCAAACACAGTCTAGCCAACCAACAGCCGACAGCCAGGCTTATGTAGAAGGAGCAACATCTGCTAGACACTTTAAGTCAACATAAAAACCATAAAATAAAAAATAAAAAAACCTGATTTGTAAGCATTTTACTAAAATAGTCATTATGTGTCTCTAAACTCAGAACCAGAAAATAGATAGTTTAATAGTGAAAGCTATTTGCTGACTTAAGCCAAGTGCAAGCCAACACTAACCCAAAACCCTTTTCCACGTAAAAACATTCCTTTCACTAGAGATCTACAGGAGATGGAGAGAAAGAAGAAAAAAAATGAATGGCTCAAAAAATCACAGCAGAGGGCTCCTTCAGTGGTACAGGCTTCTTCTGCAGCTGGCCTGGAGCAGTGTGGGAACCCTAGGATACTCCACCACAGAACAGTCCCATATCCCACATGGGCAGGCTGTTCACAACTCAGCCAGCCCTGCTGGAGGAGCCCTGGGGATGCAGACATGTGATGAGAGGTTGTGATGGCTCAGAGAAGATACTTCGAGAGTGACTGCTGCTCCTTGCCACCCACCCCACCTTCCTGCTAAGGTTCTCAGATAGGCCCAAGGGATCATCACTGCTGACTGGGGTTGCCCCTACTGCCTAATTTGCTTGCTTATAACTTCCGCCTTCCACTGACTACACAGCACAAAGGTTTGCTAGAACAGGACAGTGAAAACCATCAGCCTCTTGCAGTGAAACCATGCACTTTCTGGGCTATGTAGCTAGTGGAAGCAGGTGGCCTCTTCAACTGTTTCATAGGTATCGAAGTGGCTGGTCCATAGGGAGCACCCCATGATGGAGCCTGTCACACAGCACAGAGTTCCCAACAACTGTCATAGGAGCCCGTCAGAAGACACAAGCAGGAAGGACCTCTGTGTAGCACACCCCAGCCTCAGGTCCCAGTTTTAGCCCTGTGACATGACAAAGTCATCTACAAAGTTCACACTCCAGAACGGCATAACTGAGTTACAAAAAAAATTGCATGAGCTGGAGAGATGGCTCAGTGGTTTAGGTGCTTGCCTGCAAAGCCTAATGACTTAGGTTTGATTTCCCAATATCCACACAGAGCCACGTGCATCTGGAATTTGTTTGCAGCGGCAAGAGGCCCACCCTCTCCCTTCCCCCCTCTGCTTCAAAATAAATAAATATGCATATGTGTGTGTATTTAAAAATGACGAAAGAAAATCTCACAATGTTCCAAGTGGGGTAGGGTTTTGTGGTGGGCTAACATGCTGCACAAGCCTAAAAGGACTGCTGGCGCTAAGGACATACCACACACTGTTCTGGTCAGGACCGACTTCCTTTCTTCATTCCTTCCTTGCCTTCTGTAACAAATGAGGTTTTTTCTTTTTTTGAGGTAGGCTCTCGCTCTAGCCCAGGCTGACCTGGAACTCACTCTTAGCTCCAGTTGGCCTTGAACTCACAGCAATCCTCCTACCTTAGTCTCTTTAGAGTTGGGAGTGGCCTACCATGCCTGGCCTCAAATGAGGGTTTTGTTTTGTTTTGTTTTGTTTGGTTTTTTGAGGTAGGGTTTCGCTCTAACCCAGGCTGACCTGGAATTCACTATGTAGTCTCAGGCTGGCCTCAAACTCACAGGTGATCTTCCACCTCTGCCTCCTGAGTGCTGGGATTAAAGGTGTGTATCACCATGCTCAGCTCAAATGAGGTTTTAATATATTTCCCAGGCTACCCTAAACATCCAGCTCCTGGGCTCAAGTAATCCTTCCACCTCAGTCTCTCAGGTAGCTGGGGAACCACAAGGCATGTGCCACTGTACCTGGCTCAGTAACATGTTTTCATAGTGGTTTTGAGAAAATGGTCAATCACAGTAAACAAACTGACAATGTGGTTTCAATATCAGACTCAACTGCCTGAGGTGGACCCTCCTCAGCAGCCAGCAAACTCAAGTGACCCTCTGTGGCCCCATGAGGATGCAGGGGGTGGAGAGGACAAGGCACACAGGAGCAGGAAGAGTACCAGGCATAGTTAGTGGTGGCCAGGACAAAGCAAGAGAGGAACAGACCTAGGCTTGTCATCCAAAGGACCAAAGACCCCACTCTGCCAATCTCCCAAGTACCTGGTGTGCATGGGCAGAGCTGCTCAGATCAGACCATGCCTCTGTGGGTGGCCTGGGAGGGCTGGTCAGATCCATCAGAACTGACATTCAGTCAAGGAATCCAAGCTTCTCCCTCCACAGGTGTGACCAGCCCTCATTCAGCAGACAGACGGCAGCCCTCCACACTCTGGGTGCTGGTATGGTATGCTGCTTACAACCAACTCATTCACCTGTTCTAAATGGGCCCTTTGACCCTGAGGCACTGGCCACCTGAGGCTTTCTGCAGTCTTTCATGCTTTGTAAGGGCTAATATTCTTGCTGGCACGAATCCCCTGCACTCTGGAGAGAATTGGAGCATGCACCAGAGCAGCTGGTGCTATTGCAGCAGCGGCCAGCAGCTGGCCCATGCCTCCTGCAAATGCAACCACACACTGAACAGAGCAGAGGCTGGAGAGTCTACAGGAGCCATGGGCTCAAGGGATTGGAAATTCAGGGTTGAGTTCCAATGGACAGCACAGCTGCACAAAGAGATGTCCCTCACTTTCAGGAGAGGACACCCAGTCCTGCCTGTGAAGTGCGTCAAATCTCAGTGCAAGCCCTGAAATGCACAGGCACGGGCCAGGCTCCAAGATATCTTGAGCAGTGACTGTAATTGCTGGAGGGAGAGGGCAGCTGATCACTGGCTGGGGAGGGAGTGGGTCATACGTCCAGCCATCCTGAGCAGCGGCATGCTCAAAATGGAACGGATCCAGAGTTCCCTCAGAACAAGTCTCCCTCACAGACCCAAGAGAGAGGCAGCATCACCACCAGACAGATGGACAACAAAAGCAGGCCCCACACACGCCAAGGCTGGGCAGAGACCAAGCCTGCGTGAGTTCTGTCCTGAGTGGGCCTGGCAGACAAGGTTATTAAGCAGCAATAGCTCAAAGGGGAGCCTGCCAGGCTGGAAAAACCGAAGGGCATCAAAAGAGAACCAAAATTTCAGAACTAGAAAACGTCATTTCTGGGGGCTGAAGAGATGGCTCAGTGGTTCAGGTGCTTGCCTTCAGAGCACAAGAACCTGAGTTTGATTCCCCAGTACCCATGTAAAGCTAGATGCACAAAATGGTACATACATCTAGTGTCTGTTTGCAGCAGCTGGAGGCCCTGGTGCACCGATTCTGTCTGTCTCTCTTCTGTCTTTCTGCTTTCAAATATATAAATAAATAATAGTTTTTAAATGGAAAAAGAAAATGTTATTTCTGAGCTAAGAAGTCTTTAGGTTCAGCGGCAGGCTGGAGGCAAGAGAAGCCTTGGTGGATCTGAAGTCTGATCCACAGGTGTCCAACAGTGACCCATGAGGACAATGATGAGCCATCGTCAAGCACCTGTAAGGCAACAGCAAACAGACATGGAGACAGAAAAAGGATGGCTGAAAATCTCCCAGAGTTGGCAGAAGGCATACAGCTCCAGAACATTCAGAGCATAAAAGACCGGGCAAGTTCTGGAGAGCCCCAGATAGAGCAATTGAGCTGCACGAACGCCACAGAGAGGGGGCCCAGCGCCCAGCCTAAGGATGACAGTGACGCAGGGAGGAATGGACCCTCTCAACAGTGGCAGGCAGAAGAGAAAACACTATGAACCAAGAATCCAGGCTTAGTGACAAGCAAAGGCAAAGCACCTACTGATGAGAGGAAACTGGCCTTCTGGCCAGCACTCCCTGCCTGCTAGCGTGGGCTGAAGGGGCATCAGAAGGACAGGAAGCAGGAAGAAGTGGGTCTTCATGAGGAAGAAAAAGGTTGCAAAATGGTAAATGAAGACCCTCTATTTCTTTCATTTTTTTTTTTTGAAGCAGGATCCCACTCTAGCCCAGGCTGACCCAGAACTCACTCAGATTGGCCTCGATCCTCCTACCTCAGCCTCTGAATGCTGGCATTAAAGCCATTTGCCACCACACCTGGCTCCTTCCTTTCCTTTTTCCTTCCTTCTTCCCACCCTCCCATTCCTTTCTTCCTTCCTGTTTTTTTAAGACAAGGTCTTGCTTTGTAGCCCAGGCTGGCCTTGAACTTGTGGTCCTCCTGCCTCAGACTGCCAAGTGTTAGAGTTACAGGTGTGCACCACCACAGCTGGCCTTTTATGATTGTGGTGCTGGGACAAACCCAGGGCCTCCTGTACCAGGCAAGTGCTCTGCCATGGAGCTCTACCCTAGCCTCCATCTTCCTCTTGATTTTTCTGAAGCAGACAAAGATTCAGTGCCGTGGGGCTTAGGGCCTCTGTGGCTGGCACAGGGGCTGTCCAGCGGCTACAGAGAAGGCTGCAGCACAGGTGTGAAGTGGTACACACTCAAAGCAGGCCAAGAGGTAAGGCTGCACACCAGCAGCCTGAAACCCGCAGCAGCAAAGGAGCCAGGAGAAAAGATGGAATTCCACGGTTCTACTAAATGAAGTTTGAAAGACTTTGAAAAACTAATCCACAGTAGCAAAGTAAAAAAGTAGAAACAAGAAGGCCCACGGGGTGTGGGGAATGAAGGGAAGAACCAGAGGAAAACACAGCATGGGGTGACTTCTGGGCTGACCTCAACATTCTCTATCTTGACAAAAATCTGTGTCACACAGGCTCACACATATGTCAAAACTCAAATGGTTAAAAAAAAGACTCAAGTGACACACTTAAGATCCATGTACTTCACTAAGTGTAAGTTTTGCCTGCAGCAGACAATTATTGGTTCGTACATGGCTGACTGCTGCCCTGGGTCTTGAGCCGGTCCTGCTGTGGGCGAGGGGACACTCTCCTCCACGGGAGCTAGGTTCCCTCCCATCTCATCTTCCTCGGTTTGTCCACGCAAACTTCCCTACTTACATACAGATATACCTACTTACCTACCATATTTTTGGCTCCATATAATAAAAATAGCCACTTACTGATGTCACCTTTGTGTTGAAATGCTTCCTGGGTGCTGGGAGAGGAAAAGGGGACACCAGCCGCCTAACTCACAGGTAGTAGTGATTTAGACACCCCTGTGCACACTGGGGACAGTGTCATGCACTGCATCCTCCCCTCCTCGGCTTCCTTTTTTCTACCTTACATTCTACTTACAATCCGGAAGGGATCCTCGGGTGGGTAAACCCGTCCACAACCATGCCTGATGACCTCTCTCTACAGTGCAGATGGCCCCTCACGCTCTCAGAACTGCCCTCGCAGCACACCAGCCTGCATCGGAAGCCTCGTCCTAACCCCCAGGAGTGCCCCCTCAATTCTACCAAGTGGGCCACGGCTAGGCTGGCAACATCATCCCCAGAATGATGTCCAGAAGGACATGGGGAGGGAATGGGTCCCTGCTATCTGCAAGATCTCCTTGAGTCTCTGCTATGGCACTTCTAGGGTTTCCCACTCCTACATGCTTTAATTCGGCCCTTGTGAGTCAATACAAGACCTGAGAATATGGTAATTCCTTTCTAGCTAACCCTATTGATACCTGCATGTGAGTCCTAAATCTCAGGATGACCACCACCACAGCTGGTTAGACAAGCGACACCCTCCCTGGAATGATGACACTACTGTTATTGTCACTCAGAAGCAACTACAGCACCCAACTTCCACGATCCAGAATTGCAGGATCATTAAAGGAACATACTACAAACCCGCTTTGCTTAGGACTAACATTTACCCCATAAAAATGAATTAGGCGCCCTAGGTCACAGGAGACCAGCTTACCAAAGCAAGCCAGTGCCTTGCAGTGGCCTTACTGCTAAGCACACTCATTCACAATCCTGATGTGTCCCATGTGTTCGCAGTGTGGGCAGTGGAAGGCAAGGGCCACATCAGAGTGTTTTTCCCAAGAGCTTTGCAGGCAGCTCTGGAGAAAGACAGTTTAAAGTTAACATGATTTGGTAGAATACAGGTGGTTCACAGTGCACACAAAAGCAGTTCCCGCCATGGCCACTTGCCCACTTCCCTCACCAGCAGAGTGCGCAGAGTGCAGAGATGCCGGGCTCTGGTTGATCTGCTCCAGTGAGAGTCTTGTGCACTTCTGATGGCACAGGGCAGATGATGGATACAACAGGAGGATCTGCATGTGTGAGCCAAGAAGTGGGCAGCAAGGAAGCCTGGGCACCATCAGAACAGTGTGAGGCACTGCTGCAAAAGTTCATGGCAGTCGGAACCCAGGAAACAGCAGCAGAAACTGCAAGTACAGGCGGGTGCCCAGGGACAGACATGCTGTGCGATGACTGTGACCAGGCAGGGCCGTGCTAGCACCAACGGGGCAACTGCTCTACAGACCAGGCTAGGTCACCACGGGTGGGCATGTCACCGTGATTCCTAAAGAGAGTTTAGGCACCATACTTACTGGTGGCTTAATTAGAAAATAAAACAGAGCTGCTCTAAAGTTGATCCTTGTCAACTCTGAGCAAAGACACAAGCCTATATCTAAAAGGAGCTGCTTCCTCACTTGCATTCCAGGCTGGGTGTTTGTCTTGGAAGGAGGCCTGACTCCCTGGCAAACCACACCCAGCCTAATTCTTCCCACAAAGAAATGTACCACATACATGCCCCCAAGGCATATCTATGTATCCCCACACCATCTATGTACCTCATACCATATACATGGCCCTATGTACCATATGTACCCCTGTGTGTCATACATGTACCCTGTGTACCATTTATGTGTCCCCATGTGCCATAAAAATGGGGGACAGGACACAGACAGACAGCACCCACATGGGCTGCGCCAAGCCAGCAGAGAACGCCACTAAGCAGGATGGAGATCACAGTGAAGGCCAAGTCTGGCACAGGGCAAAAACACAGCAGAGTGGGCAGCTCAGGACTGAGGCTTGCCAGACACTAGCACCTCCAGGCCTGGCTGGGTACATAGATTTGTTTGAATTCAATGGTAGAATCAATCTGAAAATATCACGAATTTTAAAGTAAAAAGAAAAAAGGAAAAGCAGAGAAGGAAAGCAGACGAGAAACAGAAAACAAACATCCAGAGAGGCCGGAGCAGCCATGCCAGAGGACTAACCGCAGCACAGCTGGCCCCACCCCACAAGGCACCATGTGGGAAGCTACTTGGCAGCCATGTTTGCTCACAACCAAAACCAAGAAGCCATGCCCTGAGGTGGCCGGGAACATGAGGATGGAGACTCCACTGACAGGGCCACTGAGAATTACACAGGGAGAGCCATCTCCAGAGAAGCTGCCGTCCCAGCACTGGAGAGGTGGAGGCAGGAGGACCTTAAGTTCCAGGCCAGTCCAGGCTACACAGTGACACCTTGTCTCAAAGGAAGTAAGGGACTAGGAAGTGCTTTTTTTTTTTTTTTTAAAGAATATTTGCTGCTGGGAGGCAGAGGTAGGAGGATCAATGTGAGTTCGAGGCCACCCTGGGCTAGAGCGAGACCCTACCTCAAAAAAAAAAAAAAAAAGAATATTTGTCGCTTAAGCATGAGGGTCTAGGAAGGCCTGGCCAACCAAGTTCGACTCCTCAGAACCCACTTAAAAACTGGGTGTAGGGCTGAGGATAAGGACTAAGGATGTAACTCGGTGGCAGAGCACTTGCCTAGCATGCACAAAGCCCTAGGTTCCATCCCCAAAACCAATAAATTAATAAATCAAAAGGCTGGGTATGGCCACACACATCTGTAACCGCAGTCTGGAGGGAGGGAGTTGACCAGAGACTCACTGGGGCTTGCTGATAGAAACAGCAGTTTCCGGTTGAGGCAAAGAACCCATCTCAAGAAAGTACACCATACATACCACACCAGACATACTCTACATACATGTGCATACACAAACAACAAGAAAGCAAAAACAAACATAAGTTAAATAACTTCAAAGAAAAAGCACCGAGGGAGGCGGACAGAGAGGGTCCAAAGGCAAACTCAAAGAGCCCTGACAGACAGCAGCGGACTGATGGACTGTCACCTGGAAAGCATCAAGCTAAGCTAGCTTTGTACCTTCCACAAGACAAAGCCCAGACTAGTTTAAAACAGACTACACAGCTCTGGTCCCACACTACAGGGGACCGCATGGCACGTCACATGAACGTGCACATGTGATATAACGCAGACTGTGCATTGATGTACTCAACCTATAACAATTTCTATTTATGCCACAGAGCCAGAAGTTACACAAAAAACACTAATAAAAGTTTGCGACAAAACAAACTACATGGAAAAGTCAAACAAAAACCCAGAACATAAGTACAACTCCTCTGAAAGATAAGGTCCTTGGAGGTTCAGGAGCTTCTAGAACAGACACAACCCAGTGGGAAAAGCAGAGGACATGAGGTCACTAACTGCCAATAAAGTGGTCACCTATAGAAAGGTGCAACAGTAGTTTCAAGGGGACTGTGGGGCAGGTCTTCTTTCTCTCTGAATGGCAATCACCGCAGGTCAGCTGAAGCACTAGTGGGCAGGGTCAGGGACAGGCAGGCACACACTGTTGTGGGAGGCTTTTTTGTTTGTTTGTTTGTTTATATAGATTTTTTAAAATTTAATTATTTGCAAGCAGAGGGGGGGGGCTCCAGCTGCTGCAAAAAAACTCTAAATGCATGGGCCACTTTGGCTTTACCTGAGTACTGGGAAATCGAACCTGGGTCATTAGGCTCTGCAAGCAAGAATCTTTAGCCACTGAGCAATCTTCCCTCCTCCCCAGCACAATGGGGAGTTTTAAAGTGCACATTTCAGCAAAAGGTAAGACAATGACAATATCACAGGTCATCTGACCTTCCATTTCCACATCTGCACCCTGCAGGTGACTGTGGACACTCAGCAAGATGTGCTATGTACAGAATGCAGGTGACATGCTTACAATAGGTGAATGACATCACCCTGTCTGTAACAAGAAGGTGGGAACAGAGGGGCCATTGGCAGGACCACTTCAGTGGTATGTCTGGTGAGGTAGGTATGTTTGCAGGACCACTGGATGGGAAGCTCTCTATGAACCAATACTGAGCCCTCATTTCAGCAAGCCACCTGTGCTCTTAAGTAACTGAGTCTCTAAAAAGTTCTAGAAGGACCTGTCACCTGCAAAGAAGGAACTGCATAACTGGGAAGAGGGCAAAAACCTTGTTTTGGGGTTGTGGGTTGCTTTTGTTGTCATTAAGTCTTTTTTAAAAAAATATTTTATTTATTCATTTTCAAGCAGAGAGAGAGAGAGAGAGAGAGAGAGAGAGAGAGAGAGCGCCAGGGCCACCACCTTGTGGGTCTGGCTTATGTGGGCACTGGGGAATTGAACCCGGGGCCTTAGGCACTGGAGGCAAGTGCCTTAACCTCTGAGCCATCTCTCCAGCCCAATGTGCCCAATGTTGTCGTTAAGTCTTGTTAGATAATTCTTCCTACCTGTCTGGAAGGCTGGGGTGACAGGTACGAGCTACCAGCAAGAACCTTGTATTTTAAATGTAAAATTAAAGTGGCCCCCAGTCAGGGAAAGGGCCATCAGCTGACCCTTAAAAATGTCCCAGCGTCCCACCCTGTCTACTGGGCATCTACACCCAGGGACCTTTTGTGCTATTTCAACTTCCTGCCTCTGGATATGATCTACTTAAATGTTATCTTAACGTGCTGAATTCCCTTTCATAAAAAGCATTTGAGGGCCAGGAGACGGTTCAGCAGTTAAAGACAATGCTTGGAAAGCCTGCCAGCCCAGGCTCAATTCACCAACTACCCACATAAAGCCAGATGTGCAAAGTGGCACAAGTGTCTGGTTCCCATTTGCAGTGGCAAGAGACCCCGGCACACCTAAATCCCCTCTCACACATATATTTCACGTAAATAATTTTTTAAAATCGTTTTGTTGAGGAAGTCAAAGGGGAAAAAGAGGTGACAACTGAAGGTGAGCAGAGGATACCGTCATGATGCCGGGAGAAGGAGGACAGGATCCTGGGCCCTACTCTGAACATCATGCATATGGAATGTGTGCCCACATCCTTAGATGACATAGAAACATTGACTGGAGGCTTGCTGGGCTGGAGGATAGGGTCAAGGGTCACAGACGAGGGAGGAGTGGCTAGATTAGTTTAAAAAGCCCACCTGAGACCATGACCACACCTAGGTGTCAAGCAGAAAAATGGTGGTGGGTCACAGGATGGTGAGAGAGAAGTAGAAAAGTTCAGCTAAGTGACCCTGAAAAGTCCCTGAGGACACAGAGGATGGGACCAAAGCAGAGATGGGCCTCAGGCCAAGGAGGCAGGCAGGAGGGGAACTAAGGATGGGGCAGTCTAGAAGACCTTCCTAGGGCTGCACACATCCACTTGCGAATGACAGCCTGGTGGCTGTGCTGGCTATTGTAGTGCCCAGGTGGGCTTCTGGTTCTGTTGGGTCTGACCTGCTCTTTCAGGCCATGGCCCTGCACCCTTAAGAGCTGCAAGGGGAGAGGAGAATGTCTGGCTTCTGTCCTGTCTCAGGTCAGACAGCTATAGGCCTCTCCATTCCAATGAGACATTACTGTTTTATTAGTTCCTGGTGAGCTCTGCTTTGTGACAGCGCTCCATACCGTGTGGCTCAGGCTGGCCTCAAACTCAAGGCAATCCTTCTGTTCAGGTTCCCAAGTTCTGAGATTATAGGCATCTCTTTAATTTTGACAGGCCGTGTTTCTACAATGTTCTTTCTTTCTATAATCAAGCCTTGCTAAAACTAACTTCTAAGCACAGAAGTCACAGTGGAGGTCCAAAGTCAGAGCTCCCAAAGATCTCTGTGGTGGGTGCCAGCTCAAGTCCCCAGGAGGGAGACTCCTTTTCTGAAGTCTCATCCTGCTGGTGGGAGGATCCTAATATAGAAAATTTTCCCAGGATCACAGTTCACTGTGATCTGTTCACAGTCTCTAAGGAGCCAACAGTCATTCGTTCAAAAACACAGCTCACCAGAGAGGGATAGCAGCTTCCCTCTGAGGGCCTAAAACTTGTGTACAAATACGTTGGAAAGCATCTATTCTAAGTGTTCTCAACCCAAAGCCCAGGTGAATACAGCACACAGGATTAAGGGGAAGACAGGCAAGTGGAGCATAAGTAAACCACAAGCTTTAAAAATGGTAGCAGGGCAACTCGGGGTGCAGTTCTGTCCCGTTACTCCCTGTGCACGCAATGACCTCACTGGACCCCAACACAGATTATTTGGGGTTCTGCAACCCAATGCTCCAGTTTGGGGGACAAACTCTAAGCAAGGCAAATGTGGGCCAGTTGACATTAGAGCAAACTCCTGAATGAGCTGTAAGGACAAAGGATCATCGTTCAAGTGTTACAAAGACTAGAGCGCCCTGCTGCAACTAAGGCATGACCAGGCCTCTGTGGTCACAGACATGCCACCAAGGAGTCATCCCAATGCCCCATCAGAGAAGTCACTGTGAAAACAGGCCGTGGCTTAGAACATTGCTGGGTGTTCCCACCAGGGAGCCACACATAGATCAAGGTACACAGAGGGCTGAGGCTCAGGGGCGGGAGGTTCCTGGCTGCCCTGAGAACAAATGCTGCCACTGGAGACAAATGGCGACCCGTGACCTCGGGTCCAGCTCTTCCTGAGCAAAGGCCACACCAAGTTGCCTTGCACAGTATACTATGGCTCTGCTCTGCTCAGCTCTGGGGAAGGCTAGGTGACTTACGGTGGTGGAGAGAAAGGTTCAGTCAGGGTAAAAGGAAAAACCAAGGCCAGGCCTCACCTCACCTGACAACCACAAGATAAACTGCCCAGCACTTCAACTTTCAACTGCCAAGCTTTGAAAGAGCTTATGAAGCAGCAAAGTGGAAGCTGCCATTTGTCTTGGGCAAGAGATTGCTAGATTTGTTCACAGTATTTGTGCAAGTTCGTCATCCCTCCAGGGTTCGCCCTAGGGCACACATGGTGAAAACCATAGCAGATAGTTCCAGAACTGTACCACAAGATATACCCAAAGAAAGGCCTCACCCCCAAGGTACCCAGCACCAGGCAGTTTACAAACATCACTTCAACATCCCTTTTAAGAAAAAGCACTCCTATTAAGTAGTTCTGTTATCCACACAGGAAGCTGCCAGAACAGAGGTCAAGGCAGCACTGGGCCCCGCCCCACCCCACCCCACCTCTCCTGCAACAGGGCGGACCCACAGCCAACTCCACCTGCCCCTCTCCTTCTGCTTCAGTCTGGTGCTCTGTGACTATAACCAGGCCACAGTGCTGAAAAACTGGGGACAGAGCTGTGCGGCACAGCCCTGTAATCCATCAGGTAGGAGCTGATCCCAAGAAGGACCCCTGAACAGCCATATGTTGACAATGTGTCAAGCAGCGTGTGATGATGTTAGAGTATGACAACCTCAAACCAAGTGATCAGTCCAAGTGTCCACCCACAGACAGATAGAAGACTACAGTCTGCCCAGGTGACAAGTGCAAAGTGCAGCGCATGCTCTAAGAAGGAAGACCCAGGAAAACATGGTGCCTGGGAAGAAGCCGTTCGCAAAAGGGCAAATACTGTGTGATTTGTGTGAGGTGATCAGAAAAGACAGCTCTAAGAATGGTTGTTGAGATGGGGGAGGGGGGAGAATGCAAGTGGCTGCTCAGAGGAAGTGGTTTTGTTTTTAGGGAGGTCAGCTGATCTGCAGTTCAGCCATAACTGACCCGGTCAGCTTCAGGTGGATGCACAGCACACAGCCACAACAGGCAAGCCAACAAAGGCCCTTTTCTTCTTAAAAAAATATTTTACTTACTTGAAAGCAGAAAGATACAGACACAGAGAGAGGCAGAGCAAGAATAAATATGGGTGCACCAGGGCCTCTAGCCACTGCAAACAAACTCCAGATGTATGCGCCACTTTGTGCACCTGGCTTCACATGGGATACCCAGCCCCCTTTGTGTCCTTCTGAGACAGGCTCTCTGTAGCTCTGGCTATCAGTCCTCCAGTCTCAGCCTCCGAGTGCTGGGATTACAGTCTCATGTACCATACTAGCCAAGTCCTAATTAAGCTGCTTCCAAGACCATGGCTTTTTACTGAAACAAAATGCAACAATAGACAGCGATGAGCCAACCTACAGTGGCCCCCGCTGGAAGCATCCTGGAACCTGTCTGACAGTGTGCACGACACTCAGTCCTACACCCCTCTTCTGCCCACCACTAGTTTGCTATCATGAAGAGCTTCTTTCTGAAAGCAAGCCCATCTAGGGCTGGAGAGATGGCTCAGCCATTGAAGGTCTTTCCTGCAAAGTCTGCTGACCCAGGGTTCAATTCCCCAGTACCCATGTAAAACACAAAATGGCACATGTGTTTGGATTTCCTATGCAGTGGCAGGAGGCTCTGGCATGGCTTCCCTCTCACAAATAAACAAAAATATTAAAAAAGCTGGGTGTTGTGGCAAATGCCTTTAATCCCAGTGGTTGTGAGTTCCAGGTCAGCCTGGGCTACAGTGAGACCCTACCTCAATATATATATATATATATATATATATATATATATATATATATATATATATATATATATGTAAAAGAAGTAAAGAGCATGTACTGAGCACCCCCACCCCACCCCCAGCCAGGAAGGAGTGCACACACTGTCAGTTCAGCTCTTGGTAGACAGAAGCAGGAGGATAATCAGTTCCAGATCAGCCTGGGCTGGGCTACACAGTGCTGTCTTAAAAAATAAAAAATAAAAAATAAACATAAAATCCACACTTTTAAAACTACTCCTCAGAATAAGCATTTTTTAAAAAAATTAAAATGAGGGTTGGGCTGGAGAGATGGCTCTCCAATTAAAGGTGCTTGCTTGTAAAGCCTGCCAACCTGAGTTCAATTTCCCAGCAACCACATAAAGCCAGAAGCACTAAGTGGTGCATGAGTCTAGAGTTCATTTGCAAAAGGTCTTGGCGCACCCATAGACACTTTCTCTCTCTCTCTCTCTCTCTCTCTCTCTCTCTCTCTCTCTCTCTCTCTCTCTCTCTCTCTCTCTCTCTCACACACACACACACACACACACACACACACACACACACACACACACACACACACACACACACAAAGTTTTTTAAATGAGGGTGTGGAGAAGTGGCTGCAAATAACGACCACTTCTGAAAGTATAGTTAAAATGCAAACAGGACAGAACAAAGAATTCTCCAAACAGCCCAGATCGCTCGAGGGAGGAAACCCAGAGTGTGGCAACTCCAGGCAGGACCAAGTGCAGCTGGTGAAGGACCCCCTCCTGTCCCAACCCCCATGGCTCCCAGCTGAGCAGTGTTGTCAACACCAGCCCTCAGCTTCGGAGCTGCAGAGAAGCAGGAAGCCAGCCAAGGGGGCTAAAGTCCCTTCACAGAGGAGTAAGAGGGGGAGAAAAACAGCGGCTGTTCAAAAACCGGGCCGGGCAGCTCAGTCAGGGGAGCTTTCATTGCCAGGTTAAGCGGCACCTCCAGCTTCGCAAGATGACCCCAAGCTTGCCAGCTCCAAACTCCGTAAAAGCAGAAAGCCTTCAAGCTGAGAAAGTGCCCCTCTGCTAAGTGCATTAACAAAGGCAGCATGGCCAGCCCGCCCCATGTCACCTCTGAGTCCCACGGCACAGGGAGACACCAGAGAGAGGACACTTGGCTGAGGTCACACAGCTGGTAAACTGCTGTCCAGGGCCTGAGGACTAGAGTAGCCCCTTCATCTCATCAACGAACTTCGGCTTGCCAGAAAGGCTCTCTTACAGAAGACATTGGGGGGGGGGGGTTGTAGCTCAGTGGCAGATGCCTGAGCTCCATCCCCAGCACTGGGGGTGGGAGGGAAGGACCAGGACTTTTATTCTGGATTGAATTCACTGTCCTACCAGAATAATAGTCCCCACGGTCAGCATAAGGAATGGGGCAAGCCTCCCTTACAGAGCTGTCCAGTCTCCCGGCCACAGAGGCAGGGCAAGTGCACAGGAGACAGGACTGAGCAGCAGGTGACTGAGGGCTGACAGCTCACTGACAGCTCAGACTCATTTCCCCTGGGGGTTGACAGCTGAGCAGCGTGCAGGGGAGCTGGGGGAACTGCACCATACAGACAAAACCACAGTCTCAGAAGGAAGTGTCACCAAAAAGATAAGACACCATAGAAACCAAACCATGGACCACAATCACTTCTTAGAGGAAGACATTAAAAAACAAGAAACCACAAGCCAAGGTTGAAAATGGGCTAAAACAAAAAGGAAGAGAGGGAGGGAGGGAGGTGCTGGGTAGGTGGGCCCTGACTGTGGTCCCACTGCTGGGGATGCCCCAGGGAAGATGGCTCACCTTGAGAGGGGGGGCTGAGGTCCCCGGCTCAGACACAGGATGGAAGCTCACGTGTGAGCAGCCCGTTGTTCACTGACATCCCTAAGCTTGCATCGGGCCCTAGTGGGCTCAAAGCCTCTGTCACATCGGCCAAGCTCTTGAGACACTCACACTCACCAGCAGGCACAGCTCACACGTCCTCACACACACATACGTACACACACCGTCCTCCTGGCATACACACACGCCTGCCTGTGGACGGGTCACCACCTTACGCACCAGTCTGGGGACACCTGGGCCCAGGTTCTAGAGCCTTCTCAGAAGCACCTCCCCTGGCTCCTTCCTTTGGTTCTAATGAACACTATTTTGACAGACCAAGGGACACAATGTTGAGCGGTTGTCACCTAAGAGCCTGGTTGAGTGGACAAAGGCCTTATCACTACCACCTTGGGTGTAAAACAGGACACACAAAGGGCTGAGGCAGTAGGCCCCGAGGGGCTGGCAGGTGGGGGAACAGAGGGCTGGGAAGCAGGCCTGGGGGGCTGGGGGAGAGAGAGCTGGGGCGCAGGCCCAGGCTGCTAAGAGGGCAGACTCTGGGCGCACACTTGGGATGGAGCCCTGGGTGCCCTCTCCCCGCGCACGCACTCACCTTGTGGCAGGCCGGGCAGGTGGGCAGCGCACCTCCAGGCCCGGGGGTGCTCTTGCCCCCGGGTCCCCCTCCTCCGCCGCCGCCACCACCTCCTCCTCCGCCGCCGCCACCGCCGTTCAGGCTGCTCTGGATCTGCGTGAGCTCCTGGCGCAGCACCTGCTTCTGATGGAAGCTGAAGGCGGGGTGGTTGGAGGCCATGGTGAAGAGCAGCAGGAACTCATCGCCCGTGCGGCCCTCGTTGAGCTGCAGTCCGTAGTTGTGGATGATGGAGTCGATGTGCGTGAGCGTGCGGTACAGCACCCCGGCCGCCTCGCGCTGCTCCGAGCCCAGCAGGGCCAGCGACACGAGCAGCTTGCTGCGCACCACCTCGTCCGTCAGGTTGGTGAGGCTGCCCAGGTCGGCCGGGTTGTTGGCTTTGATCTCCGAGTCGCGCAGGGAATGGTAGTCCTTGCGCGCCAGGTCCTCCAGGCACGAGCCGAGGAAGCGCAGCTCCAGCGGGATGCACAGGTCCAGCAGGCCGCACAGGAACTCCACGCGCTGCGGCGACGGCAGCTCCGAAAACCAGCGGTACACGCCGTCCCTCTGCAGCGGGCAGCGCTTCTCCACCATGCTGCTGGCGCCGCGTCCCGCGCCGCGCCGCGACCCGGGCTTGGGCACCGCGCGGGGGCGGCCCGGGGGGACGGACGATCGCGGCCGAGACGCTCCGGGACCGGAGTCTCGTGGAGCGTTCCTCCGAGATCCCGAGACGGGGGAGGTCGGGCGGGATGCACGGAACGGACGCGGGCGGGCGCGGGGACCCGGGGCGCGCCGCCCCGGAGAACCTTCTCCTTCCCCCGCCTGGAGCCCACGAGCGTGCGCGCGCGGCCCGGGGGGGACCACCGGGGCGGCCGGAGCCCGGGAGGCCGGGGGCGGAGAGCGGCCTCGGGCCCCCCGCTCACGGGGTGACTCCCTGCCCGCGCCCGTCCCCAGCGGCGGCCGGTGAGCAGCGGCGGCGGCGGCGGCTGCTCCTCGTCGTCGTCGTCGTTGTCGTCGCCCGGGAGGCGGCCGCCCCCATCTCCCCGCGCGCCGCAGGGTATGTCACTGCGGGCCGCCCCCCGACGGAGCCGCCCCGGCCATGCCGCCGTCCGCGCCTGCGCCCAGGCCGGCCGTTATCCTCCTCCTTCTCCCTCCTCCCCGCACACACACACACACACACACCCGGGGACGCCGCCGCCTCCCGAGCCGCCAGGGGCGCGACGCCCGAACGGGCCTGCCGTGCGTGAGGGAGTGCGTGCGTGCGTGCGTGGCGGAGGGATCCGGCCGAGAGACGCGCCGCCGCCGCCGCCGCCGCCGCCGCCGCCGCCGCCGCCGCTGCCGCCGCCGCCGGAGCTGCCCCGCGCGCGCGCGCGGACGAATGGATCGGGCCGTCGGGAACCGAGCACCGGCGGGCGGCCGCGGCCAGCACAAGTGGGCGGGGTAGCCGCCTCTCGCGACAGCCCGGACCGGCTGGACCCGCCCACCTCAATGCTGATTGGTCCCCACGCCTGTCTGCAACTCGGGATGGTCTCCATTCCGCTACGGGATTCGTCCTCGTCAAGACCCCGCCTTCATGGAGGGGGGGTTGCTGTCAATCACGCAGATCCCGCCCCCTCGGCTGTCGACGCCACACGATTGGTTGGCGGACGTTGGCGAAGGGGAAAACCCGGGGTGGATCTCAGAGCTTTTGTTCCCGTAGATTTATTTGCCCGGAGCATTTTTATTTTATTTTATTATTTATTTTATTTTATTAGTAGTATTATATACATATTTTTTTATTTTGGAAAACCAGGCGTTGGACCTTTCTGCTTTATATTCCGAAGTGTGATTCCCGGGGAGGTCGCGGCAGTCTCGGATGAGCTGCTGGAGCTGGGGTTCGGAGAGAGGGGGCTTCGCACGCTGCTGTATCTGTCCCCTCGGAGCTGTGTGACCTTGGGCAAGTCACTTGGTCTCTCTGAGCCCTGGGCGCCTGCCAGGGAAGATGAGGGTAATAATAATGGCTTGTGGGGAGGTGCTGAGCTCACAGAGGGCCCACCTGCATTTTTTGAGGCGGCTGGTCTACCTTGGGCCAGGGTGAAGGGAAGAGCAAACCTCTCCAAGCCACTGACCAGTCGGCCTGCCCTCTGAGGGGCTCATGGAACCGAGAAAATGCAAACACAACGGACCCCGGGGTCTGCGAACGACCTGGGGGGGGGGGAAGCACAGGACTGCCACCACCCTGGCATTTGCTTGGCACAGGACAGCAGGTTGGGGGAGGGGAAACAGGGACCCAGCACCTCTCCACACTACAGCTGCAAGACCTGCCCAGAGCAGAGAATCTGGGATTCCGACAAGACGATCGTCCCTGCCCCTTTTTCTGGAGGGCGTCCTCTGATGTCATGGGGGTGTAGGCCCTGATGTCCCTTGGGCCTGGGCTAAACCACATCCTCCCAACAGACCTACAGCCCAATCCGGGTGGATCACAGGGAAGCTTTGTGGATCTAGTTAGTAGTGAATTCCTTTAGATATGGTCCAAGGTGCTGAAAGCACCTAGTCCCATATTCCCGAACCTTGGTCTTCCACCTTGAGCTAAGAAACTGCTTCCTGTCCCTGCCCATCCCTTGGGCTTGTTTCTCTGGTCCCCTGAGTTCTCTGAACAGTGTAAGGACGAGAGTCAGGGAAGTCCATTAGGTCCCCCATCTGATGTCTCAGTACAGACTTCTGTTAATAGCTGGACTGACAGTGAATGATTCCCTTCTTCTCTTGGACCTCACTCCTATGCAACTGCAGAGAAGGGACCACCCCAAATCCGAGTGCTCAGATGCAAAAGAAGCTGACCAGGAAGCTAGTTACCACCCTTGCTTCCCACTGATATAGCAGGTGCCTCACACCTGGGTCCTGGTCCCAGCTCCAGCCAGCTGTGTGACCTGGAGGTCAGCCATTCAACCCCTCTTAGCTCAGGTTCCTCACCTGTAAAGGCAGTCAAGACCCCCAGGCTGTTAGTGAACAGGAGAGCTCTTCAAAGCCCTGGGTCACTAGGCACAGAGGCCACTAGATCAAACCCCTCCCTCCCCAGCTCCTGCTGCCTTCTGCTGAGCAGTGTGCTAACTTAAGTCCTTGATGGATTGAATAACTCCCCCCCCCCAAAGTTCACGTCCATCTGGAGCCTCCAGATGTACTCTTATTTGGAAAATAGGGTCTTAGCAGCTATAATGAAGCTCAAGAGAAGGTAGTGTTGAGTGGGGATAGGCTCCAAATTCAATATGAGTATTCTAAGAAACAGAAAAGCAGCTCAGTGCAGCACTCGGGAGGCAGAGGTAGGAGGATCACCAAGAGTTCAAGGCCAACCTGAGACTACATAGTGAATTCCAGGTCAACCTGGGTTAGAGTGAGACTCTACCTTGGAAAAAGAAAGAAGAAAGAAAGGAGAGAGAGAGAGAGAGAGAGAGAGAGAGAGAGAGAGAGAGAGAGAGAGAGAGAGAGAGAGAGAGAGAGAAAGGCAAGGGTGTGAAGAAGGAGGCTAGGCTTGCCAGGAATTAATGGGGCTCCCCTGTGCCTCAGAGGGGGAACCAGCCACCACTCCTTGGATTGGGACTCTTGGCCTGCAGATAGGAGGACACATATATACTAAGCCATCCTCCCTGGGTGGTCCTTCCTGAGAGCGACCACTATAAGGTCATCTCCTCAACCTGAGGCTAGCTCGGTGCCATTTACTTCACAACAGGTATTTTTATGTTGTTTTTTGTTTGTTTGTTTGTTTGTTTTTTTTCGAGGTAGGGTCTCGCTCTAGTCCAGGCTGACCTGGAATTCACTGTGTAGTCTCTCAGGCTGGCCTTGAACTCATGGCAGTCCTCCTACCTCTGCCTCCCAAGTGCTGGGATTAAAGGCGTGCGCCACCACGCCCGGCCACAACAGGTATTTTTAGTCTCTACTCTCAGGACCAGGCCTTATTCTGGGTTTGGGGGCCCCACCTCCCCCAGCTGCAAGGGGCTGTCACTGTTTCTACTTCAGCTCTAGATGTCTGTGTCAGGTCCTTCTGTCCCCAAGCTCCTTCCTTAACACAACCTGACACTCTTGTCTCTACACAGGCACAAAGCATGGGCTGTGTGTGTGTGTGTGTGTGTGTGTGTGTGTGTGTGTGTGCACTGCTGCTTCCGGCCTTTCTCCACCTTACATGGCCACACTACCCCTAGTGGGTTCTGGGACCCATGGGGGACACAGAACTGGTCCTGGGGCTCAGACTGAATCAGAAGGGCCACATGGGGGGGCATTGCAAAGAGCAGGTGTGCAGGGGGAGGGGCAGGCTCAGAAGTCACCGTGTTAAGTGGGCAACGTGAGTGCAAGTTCAGCTCTGGTTTAGGCCACAGGCAAAAACCTGTCTCCAGAGCAGAGCAGAAGAAGGGACAGTGTTACTGAAGCAGGCCCTGTGGCCTGCCCAGTGGGATCCTGTTTAGGGTAGTACAGATTAGCTACCGTCATTTGTGCTCATTCCAGATTAATTTACTCTGGGCATAAGACTGGGGGAAGGGAGCCCTTGCAGAGGGTCAGGAGAGAGAGAGAGAGAGAGAGAGAGAGAGAGAGAGAGAGAGAGAGAGAGAGAGAGAGAGAGGGCATTCACCGGTGCATAGATGATCCTGTGTGTGTGTGTGTGTGAGTGGATTAGGTGTGGTATGTGTGCATCGTATGTGTGTGCAGATGCATGCACCCCATTTAAATGCATGTAGAGGCCAGAGGAGGATGTGGGGTTCTTCCTCTATTGCTCTCTTGACTTATTTCCTTCGGACAGAGTCACTGAATATCTGTCCCCCTCACCACTGCAGTAATAGGAATGTGTGACTATACCTGACTTTATTTTTAAACCTTCTTTTTAAAAAATCTTCTTTTTAAAATAATATTTTTATTTGCAAGCAGAGAGAGAGAGAGAGAGAGAGAGAGAGAGAGAGAGAGAGAGAGAATGGGTGCACCAGGGCCTCCAGCCACTACAATCTTCTGATCTGTAGTCAGACGCGTTATCCATTGCACCACTGGCCCCTCGTAGCCACTACAAAGGAACTCCAGATGCATGCACCATTTTGTGTATCTGGGTTTATGTGGGTACTGGGGAATCAAACCCGTTTAGGCTTAGCAGGCACGTGCCTTCACCACTGAGCAATCTAAAAAATCTTTTTTTTTTTTTAAAGTTGTTCTCTGGGCTGGAGAACTTGCTCAGCAGTTAAGCCTAACTTAACAATTCCCCGGTACCCACAGAAAGCCAGATGCACAGTGTCACTCTATCTGCTTTGGAAATAAATACATTAAAAATATTTTGAAAAATTTGTTCTCTGACAAATTCATATACATCTATATCATATTTTGATCGTGTGTGACAACACAGTAGTTTAGCAAAATAACAATACTATGTTCTCTCCTAGTGCCTATGATGTTTGTGTGGGTGCTGGGGATTGAACTCAAAACCTCACGCTTTAGCTGAACCATTTTGCCCGTACTCAAATAGGTAATCTTACAATGACAGTGTGCTTCTGTACCCGAATGGAATCGGCAATCCTGACTCAGGAAAGGACCACATGTCAGCCACCAGTCCCCAAGGGCCCCTGTCCTTTCTCTCACCCTAGAGTCCTGTTTTCCCTCTGTCTTGGCACCTGGGCCAAGAGAAGGAATAGTGTGGAAGCCCAGCATCGAGGGATTCTTATTCCAGACTTGGGTTCCTGACAGCCTGGTGTCCTTTCCACCGCTCTAGCAAGAAGTACCGGTGCTGCCAATGACATCCCATTTTACAAATGTGCAGAGGTCTAGAAGCTGGATGGACCGTGCTGTCATTCGTGTTGGAAGTGGAGTCTGACTCACAGATGATGTCCCTCCCAGGCAGAATCACAAAGGAGACAAGCCCTTCTCTATTGCTGCAAGCTGCAAACCAAAGTCGCCTTTCACAGGGCAATTTCCAGCAACGATGCTGACAAAGTCCACCCATGGCCATAAACAGGCCACTGTCCCCAAGTGGTTCCCAGTGCCCTGGCTTCTGCACAGCCACAAAGTTTTGTCCACAGCAGGCTGGCTCCCCAGGGATGTCTGGCATTGGGCTAGACTCTGTGTTTCCCTAGCGGGCACGATCTGAGCTCTTATTTAAAATGACAGATCTGGAGCGGGGAAATAGTTCAGCAGTTAAAGGAATCTGCTCACAAGTCCACCTGCCTGAGTTCCATTCCCAGCACACACATAAAGCTGGTCACAAAGTGGCACATGCTTGATGTGTAATGGGAGGTGGGGACAGGAGAATAGAGATGTTCATGGGCCAGGTAGACTGGGGCACAGGCAATGACAAAATAAGAGAGACTCTGTCTCAAAAAGCAGGTGAAGCTGGTCATGGTGGCGCCTGCCTTTAATCCCAGCACTCAGGAGGCAGAGGTAGGAGGATCGCCATGAGTTTGAGGCCACCATGACACTACATAGTGAATTCCAGGTCAGCCTGGGCTAGAGTGAGCTCCTACTTTGAAACCCTTCCCTCCAAAAAAAGAAGGTGAAAGGAGAGGATAAACACTCCAAGGCTGTCACCTGACCTTCATGTGCTGTGCCATAGTGTGTGCACCCTTCATACACACACACACACACACACACACACACACACAAATCAATTAAAAAGAAAGAAGATAGTCCTTTAGGGCGGGTGATACACAACTGTCATTGTAGCATTTGAGAGGCTACCTCTGCCTCCCAAATGCTGAGATTAAGGATATGCACCACCAGGCCTAGCCTTTTTATTGCTGATGTTTCTTTTGAGATAGGATTTTATATAGCCCAGGCAGGTCTGAAACTCACTGTGCGATCATAGATGACTTTGAACTTCTGATTCTCCTACCTCTACCTCCTCAGAGCTGGGATCATAGCCATGAGCCATCATACCCAGTTTATGTGGTACTGGGGATTGTACCCAGGGCTTCTTGAATGCTAGGCTTTACCACTGAGCTATGCCTCCAGCCTCTCCATCTTTCTTTCTCTTTTCTTCTATTTCTCTCCTTTTTTTTTTTTTTTAGATAAGGTCTCACTCTAGCTCAGGCTGACCTGGAATTCACTATGTAGTCTCAGGGTGGCCTTGAACTCACGGCGATCCTCCTACCTCTGCCTCCCGAGTGCTGGGATTAAAGGTGTGCGCCACCACGCTTGGCCTTCTTTATTGCTTTCTAAGATGGGGTCTCACTCTGTAGCCCTGGCTGGCTTGGAACTTACAGCAATCCTCCTGCCTTAGCCTCCTGAGTGTTGGCATGACAGACTTGACAGACTTGTGCTTCTAACCTGGTTGATATTTTGCTAGTTCTGTCTCATCTGTTGGTCCCGCTCTGTTCCTGGCACATACATTTACTTTCTTTCTAGATCACTTTCATGTAAAGGTCTTCTTATACAGGCAGGGATTCCACACTACTGTTTTAGTTTGTGTTCCTAACGAGAGATTGAACCTCACTAAAAAATAACCGAGGGTTGGGGGCCAAAGTGGTACAACACTTGCTCGGCATTCATAAGACCCCTGGTTTAATTCCCAGCACCACAAAAAAATGTAATAATAATAAATAAAATGTAATAACTGGGTGTGGTGGTACATGTCTTTGAATCCCACACTCAAAAGGCAGAGGTAGGAGGATCGATGTGAGTTTGAGGTCAGCCTGGTACTACATAGTGAGTTCCAGGTCAGCCTGGGCTAGAGCGAGACCTTACCTCAAAAAAAAAAAAAAAGTCACAAACCGGGCGTGGTGGCGCACGCCTTTAATCCCAGCACTCGGGAGGCAGAGGTAGGAGGATCACCATGAGTTCAAGGCCACCCTGAGACTACACAGTGAATTCCAGGTCAGCCTGGGCTACAGCGAGACCCTACCTTGAAAAACCAAAAAAAAAAAAGTCACAAAATCTCCTTTCTCCATCATATAATTATTAAACAAATAATTATTCTTTTTGACCATGTTGTTGCATTTCCTTCTCACTAACACCCCACGAGGAGCAGATGATGGGAAGAAAGGATTTATTTTGGCTAACAGTCTTGAGGGGAAGTTTCATTATGGCATGGGAGAGCATCACCTCTTGTCATAGCATCTGAGAGGCAGCAACAAGACCAAGCTGGCACTGGCAATGAGGGTGTGGGTTCTAACACCCCAAAGCCTGCCCCTCCAGCAAGACTCTACTTTCCAGACTGCTACCAGCTGGAAATGGAGAACGATGAAATCACAGATATATGAGGCTGCGGGGGACATTTCACAATCAAATCACCACACCATGTGTGGGGGTTTCATCCAGGGGTGCCCCTATAAACCTATGTGTTCTGAATGCTTGATCCCCAGCTGATGGCAATTTGGAATTGGAACCTTTCTGGAGCTGTGTTGCTGGGGGTGGGTTTATGGGAGTTATAGCCAGCTTCCCCTTGCCAGTGTTTGACACACTCTCCTGCTGCTGTTGTTCACCTGATGTTGGCCAGGAGGTGATGTCCAGCCTCTGCTCATTCCATCATTTTCCCTGCCATCATGGAGTTTCCCCTTGAGTCTGTAAGCCAAAATAAACCTTTTCCTCCCATCAGCTTGCTTTGTGTTGGGTTCTTTCTGCCAGCAGTGAGAAGCTGATTGCAACAGTTAAATTGGTACCAGAGAGTGGGATCAGTTAGAACCCTGATTCTGTCTTTGGCCTTTTGGAATTGATTTACAGGAGGAATGTGAAAGGATTTGAAACCTGGGCCTAAGTTATGCCTTGCAGTGCTGTAAGTATAGCTTGATGGACTGGTCAGATTTGGAAAGACTTGATTGCAGTAAAAACTATGGACTGTGAGGTTTGGCTTATGAGGGTGAGAAAGAACTTTGTCGCTCTCTCTCTCTCTCTCTCTCTCTCTCTCTCTCTCTCTCAAATTAATGTAAATATTTAAAATAAAATAAAATTACAGAGTGTTCCAGTTACCTTCTCATTACTGGGATAAAGCACCTGAAGGCCCAGGTTAGGTCAGTTCCCCAGTGCCCACGTAAAAGCAGATGCACAGGGGACGCATGGGTCTAGAGTTCTAAAAAAAAAAAAAAAAAGAAAGAAAGAACTTTGTCAAGACTGGTCTAGAAGCAGTTTGTGTGAGAGGTTTTCTGTGTTCTGCTTTCCTATGTCCTGAGAACATGTAAAGGGTTTTGCTTTGCATAGAAATGGACTGGTGTGAGCAGATGGAGAAGGCACAGAAAGAAATAAAATCTTTAGGCCCAAACTGCTGCCCGTTCAGCTGCAATTATTTGAGAGATTGCAGCCATTGAGATTGGGCCAGGTGATCTGCATTGGGACAGCAGGAAGAATGTGGACTCTTTGAAGTAAGGGACCTGAATGCTGAAGGAGGTTTCCTGGTCTTCAAAGTTGGCTGTGTTCCCCCCTGGATTAACAAGTTGGTAGCTTACCTGGTACTATGGAGTTTAGTAAATGCAGGAAGAGACAGTCATTGGATGTGCAACATGGTTTTGTTTTTTGGAAATGGCCATGGGCAGTGTGAAGCAGGCTTGTAGAATTACCTGTGTGGAGACCCAATGGAGCCATGAAGATGAACTATGGGTTGCAGTAGAGATCCAGTGAAATGTCAGGACTGTGGGATGGCTGCCAAGGAGAGCTGCCAGCACTAGATGAAATTTTCCAGGACTGTGAGTAGTCTGACTGGAGGGACAGAATTGGAACTCCAGACACACTTGTCACTGGTTAGAGTTATTGGATTTGGAGTTATAGAGTTTGATGTTGCCCTGTTTGTTTTAAATCTCATATTGGCTTAATCTGTCTTTGCTAATGCCCAGTGTCATCTTGTACAGTGTAAATGTTTGTTCTGTGCCATTACGGTTTTTTTGTTTGTTTGTTTGTCTTGTGTTACAACTCAGTTAACAGACCTTGGATAATTGAGATGTTTGAACATTACTGGAATTGATAAAAAAACTATGGGACTTTTAAGGTTGGACTCAATGCATTGCATTTTACATCATGTATGATTATCAATTTATGGGGAGCAGGGCAGAATGTGGTGGTTTGATCCAGGTGTCCCCCATAAACTTATGTGTTCTGAATGCTTGATCCCCAGATGATGGTGATTTTGGAATTGGAACCTTCTAGGAGGTGTGTTGTTGGAGGTAGGCTTATGGGTGTTATAGCCAGCTTCCCCTTGCCAGTGTTTGGCATACTCTCCAACTGCTATTGTCTACCTGAAGTTGGCCAGGAGGTAATTTCCATCCTCTGCTTATGCCACAGCATTCCCTTTCATGATGGAGCTTCTCCTTGAGTCTGTAAACCAAAATAAACCCTTTCTCCTACAAACTGCTTCTTCTAACCCCATAAGCTCCCCACCCCAACAATATACTACCTCCAGGAGGCTCTAATTCTCAAATTGCCACCAGCTGGGGATCAATCAAGCATTCAGAACACATAGTATATGGTGGACACCTGAATCAAACCCCCACACAAGTGCATAATGTATTTTTATCATCTTCACCTCCATTCCTTTCTCTGGTCCTCCCTCATGCTGACCCCCCTTTTTTTCAAGTAATCTCCCTTCTCTCTCTCTCTCTCTCTCTCTTTCTCTCTCTCTCTCTCTCTCTCTCTGTGTGTGTGTGTGTGTATGTGTGTGTGTGTGTGTGTGTGTGTATAAAACCTCTAAGTTTAATTAGGGTTGCTTATAGGAGCAAAGGCGGTGAGGGGGATTTAAAGAGCATGGACAACATACCAATGACTATACCATTGAAGAAAATGTCTCCCTCTCTCCCAGCAACCATCAACTGCCAACAGATCCTCTGGGAAAGAAGGATAGGTCCCACGAACCCCTCCCCCACCCATGAGAGAATGCTGACAGGATCTGTCTTGTTCACAAAATCACAACTGACATGAGTTCATTAGAGTGATGGCCATGCCATGTCCAGAGGACAGGATTCCAGAGCGCTCCTTCCTAGCCTCTCCCTCTTTCATTCTTTTTTTTTTTTTTTTTGGTTTTTTGAGGTAGGGTCTCACTGTAGCCCAGGCTGACCTGGAATTCACTGTGTAGTCTCAAGGTGGCCTCGAATTCACGGTGATCCTCCTACCTCTGCCTCTCGAGTGCTGGGATTAAAGGCGTGCACCACCACGCCCAGCTTCTTCCATTCTTTCTATCCACTCTTCTGTGATGTTCCCTGAACCCTGGAGGGAGTGGGGCTGATATAGATGTCCCATTTAGGGCTGAACACTCAAAAGTCACTTATTCTCATCACTTCCACCAGGCATGAATGTCCGAAGTAACTGGTGCCCACAGCTAAAAGAAACTTCTGTGACAGAGGTTGAGAACAACACTAGTCTATGGGTATAATGCATACTTTGAAACCTATGTTTATGCACACATACTTTCATTAAAATGGTAACAAGTTCTTTGGGGCTGAGGAAATGGTTCAGTGGTTAAGAGTGCTTGCTTACAAAGCCTGCCATCCCAGGTTCAATTCCCCAACCACCCATGTAAAGCCACAAAATGGCGGGCACATTCATCCGGAGTTTATTTGCAACAGGAAGAGACCCTGTGAACTCATGCTCTCTCAAATAAGAAAATAAAAATATTAAAATTTAAAAATGGCAACAATCTTACTTTTGCTATATAAATATAAGATTATACCCCATATTTGTGGCCTATTCTTTTTTGTCTCTATTTTAACTTTTTATTGAGAATTTCCATACATATAGATGATATGCCATGGTCCTCCACCCCATGGTATCCCCACTTCTTTCCAACTAGTCTCTTTTCTATTTTGATGTCATCATTATTTTTTTTTGAGGTAGGGTCTCACTCTAGCTCAGATCATTTTTCCCCTTCTATTAAGCAGGTCTTGTGTAGGTAACATCAGCCACTGTGAGGGCATGAAGATCAAGGTCATTTTGTGTCTGGAAGACAGTACTGTAAACACTTCTCCCCTTCCTTTGGATCTTACATTCTCACCTCTTTCTCAATGGTCCCTGAGCCTTATATGGTGTGACAGAGATGTCTCACAGCTGAACCTTCCACTGTCTCTTCTTCTAAGCACTTTGGTGAGTTTTGAGTCACCCCGGTTGTTGTAGTCAACTTTCTCATTGCTGTCACAAAGAACCCAACCAAAATCAGCTTGTGGAGGAAAGGGTTCCTTTTCACTTACAGACTAGAGGAGATGCTCCATGATGGCAGGGAAAGCGATGATATGAGCAAAGGCTGGACATCACCTCCTGAACAACACCAGGTGGACAACAGCAACAGGAGAGTGTGCCCAACACTGGCAAGCGGAAGCTGGCTATAACCCCTATAAGCCCAACCCCAACAACACACCTCTAACAAGGTTCTAATTCCAAAAGGCCATCATCTGAGGATCAAAGATTCAGAACACATAAACTTATGGGAGACATCTGAATCAAACCACCATACCAGTGGTCACCATCTGAAAAGTAAAGTTTCTCTAACCAAAAGTGGGAGTAGCATTAATAAATGGCCATAATGTAAGTATTTAGAGGGCACTTTGGTTAATATATCTAATATATAAATATAATCCACTTAGGCAGACCACAGTAATAGTTTCCCCCTAGGGCTTTTGATTCAGTTTTCAGTACCAGGCATAAATTCCCTCTTGTGAGGCTTCAAATCCAATCAGATAGCAGTTGGTTTCCCCCATAACACACATGCCACCATTACACCTGATGGTCCATTTGGCCTGGATGGCCAGCCATGAACTTGCAGGGCCCACTGCTGGCTAAGGCCATTGATGACTTTTCTCTCACAACAGGTTTTATACCTTTTTCTAGAATCCTTACAGCTAGTCAATAGGAAGGAAGTTTCCAGTTTAGCTCCAGCTTGATTTCTCTGTGACCTGCAGCATGGCCTGCAGCATATCCCAAACTTCTTTCCAGGCTAATGGTGTCATCATAAAGCATGGTTTAAGCGTGATCCAGTCTTGTCATTGGGGGCATATGGTGACCTACTGGATGAATCCTCTAGTGCTGAGCACTCAGGTGTGTCTGTGTTGAGGAAGGGACTAGGGGCAGTCCTGCCTGTCCTAGACTTTGCACCAGGCTGAAAGCCGATCTGCACCCTCTGGCCACATTCCAGAGAAACAGGGAGAAGAGGGATTGGCTCACTTCCCAACGCTGACAGTCTAGTCTTCTGGCTGCTATCACTGTCCATTTGAAGCCTTAAGACTAGAGACACTCCTTGACCCAATGTAGTAGTGTGAATGAATATCCCCCAATAGATTCAAGAGTTTATTAGTTTTTCTCCAGCTGCCTGGCTGGAGGGTATGTCACCTTGGCCAGATCCTAGGGTTCAGTTCTAAGGTGTGTCTGGAATTCCAGCTATACATCTGCAAAGAGCAGTCTGAGCTCAAGCCTGGAGCTCCTGCTTTTTGAGAGTGTTAGTGTGCTTACTTGCTTGAGGTGCTGGTGATAGGTTCCTCTCTCTGCTTGGACCTGTGAAAAGGGGCCAGCCTCTTTCATCATTCTGGAACTTCCCCTGGATCTGTTACTTCAACAAATACTTTCCTTCCCAAAATGTGCCTGGTTTGGAGATTCATCCCAACGGCATGTGGCTGACTATGACACCCAAGTTGGGCAAAAGGATATTCCACAAGCAAGTAATGCACAATTTGGATGAGGGGCACACCTCTAAAATACTGAAGGCGAGCTGGGCATTGTGGCTCACATCTGTAACCCTAGCACCCTTGGAAAGCTGAGGCAGAAGGATCAGAAATTTGAGATCAGCCTGGACTACATAGCAAATTAGAGGCCTGCTTGGGCAACATAAAAATGTTCCAAGCCAGGCTGGAATACATAAGAGAGACTTTGTTTCAATGAATGAATGAATGAATGAATAAAATAAAAATAAAAGTCTGAAGGAATGTATCTCAACATAATAAAGGCCATTTATGACAAACCTATAGCCAACATTATACTAAATTGGAAAAAACTTTAAACATTTCCACTAAAACCAGGAACAAGACAAGGTGTCATTTGTCCACACCTTTATTAAATATAGTACTGGAAGTCTTAGTTATAGCGATAAGACAAGGGACACAAATCAAAGGGGTATTAGACAGGGAAAGATCAAATTATCATTATTTGTAGATGATATTATTTTTTACATAAGGGACACGAAAGACTCCATAAGCAAAACTGTTAGAGCTGATAAACACTTTTAGTAACATAGCTGGATACAAAACCACCACACAAAAATCAGTAGTCTTCCTATATATTAACAACAAGCAGGCTGAGGATGAAATCAAAGAAACACTCCCATTCACAATTGCCTCAAAAAATAAAAAATAAAAAAATAAAGTACCTTGGAATAAACCTAACCAAGGAAGTGAAGGATCTCTACAATGAAAACTTTAAAACACTCAAGAGAGAAATTGCAGAAGACACTAGGAATTGGAAAGACATCCCGTGTTCTTGGATTGGAGGAATTAATATCATGAAAACATCAATCATACCAAAAGCAATCTACACATTAACTGCAATTCCCATCAAAATTCCAACAGCACTCGACCAAAATAGAAAAACCAATCCTAAAGTTCATATGGAAGCACATACACAAAAAAAACCTTGAATAACCAAAACAATTCTAGAAAACAAAAATAAGGCTGGTGGTATTACCATACCCGATTTTAAGGTAGATTACAGAACCATAGGAACCAGAATAGCATGGTACTGGCACAAAAACAGACACATAGCTCAATGGAACAGAATAGAGGACCCTGAAGCAAACCCAGATAGTCACAGTCATCTGATTTTTGACAAAAAGACAAAAATATTCACTGGAGAAAAGATGGCCTCTTTAACAAAAGTTGCTGAGAAAACTGGAAATCTCTATGTAGAAGGATGAAAATAGATCCTTTTCTCTCTCCATGCACAAGAATCAAGTCCAAATGGATCAAAGACCCTAATGTCAAACCTGAAACTCTGGAACTGCTAGAGAAAAAAGTAGGGGAAACACTTCAACATATTGGCCTAGGCAATAACCCCAGTTGCTCAAGAAGTAAAATCACTAATCAACAATTGGAACCTCATGAAACTAAAAGCTTTTGTACAGCAAAAGACACTGTGAATACAGCAAATAGGCAACCTGCCCAATGGGAGAAAATCTTTGCCAGCTATACATCTGACAGAGGATTAATATCCAGAATTTACAAAGAACTAAAAAAAAAAAAAAACTAAATAGTAAGAAATCAAAGCCGGGCATGGTGGCGCATGCCTTTAATCCCAACACTCGGGAGGCATAGGTAGGAGGATTGCCGTGAGTTCAAGGCCACCCTGAGACTACAGAGTGAGTTCCAGGTCAGCCTGGGCTAGAGTGAGACCCTACCTTAAAAAAAAAAAGAAAGAAATCAAACTACCCAATCAAAAAATGAGCTACAGAACTGAATAGAGAGTTCTCAAAAGAAGAAATACAGATGGCCTATAAACATCTAAAAACATACTCTACCTCCTTAGCAATCGGGGAAATGAAAATTAAAACTACTCTGAGACTCCATCTCACTCCTGTCAGAATGGCTGCCATCAAGAAAACAAATGACAATAAATGCTGGTGAGGATGTGGAAAATAGGAACCTTCTACGCTGCTGGTGGGAATGTAAACTGGTGCAGCCACCGTGGAAGCAGTGTGGAGGCTCCCGAGACAGCTGAAAAGAGATTTACCATATGACCCAGCTACACCACTCCTGGGCATGTATCCTAAGGACTCTAGTCACTGCCCTAGAGATAGTTGCTCTTCCATGTTTATTGTGGCTCTATTTACAACAGCTGGTAAATGGAACCAGCCTAGACGTCCCTCGACTGATGAATGGATAATGAAGATGTGGTTCATCTATAAAATGGAGAATTATTCAGTGGTAAAGAAAAATAAAATTTTCAGAGAAATGGATGGATCTAGAAAGGATCGTACTAAGTGAGGTAACCCAGGCCCAGAAGATCATGTTCTCTCATACCTGGATCCAAGCTACAAATGTTTAGATGTGTATGTGAGTTGGAGTAAAAGTCAGTAGTAGAGGCCAGGAAGCTAGACAGGGGCTATAAGGGAGGGAGGAGAGGGGAGACTTAAGGGGAGGGTACTGTATATATGTAAGTAAATGAACAGATTACTAGGGGCACAATGGCCTAAGTGGGGACAGGGGAAGGGATTGAGTAAAGGAAAGATGGGAGGAGGGTTAGTCAAAATTTAAGAGGTTTAGAATAAGCCATATGGAAACCTACTTCTTTGGATAATGTACACCCAAAGCCATAGATTTTTACTAGAAAAATTTCAGTGCCAGGGATGGGATACCTTCCAGTGAGTTGTTGGCCAGGAAGTTTCCTGAAGCCCCCAAAACATTAAAGGCCATTGCCAAGGCTCTTGGTAGCCCACCAGAATGAGATGGTAAGACCCTATTGCTGAAGACCACATATGCTTTGGCTGTAGGTCACTGAGAAATCAAGCTGGAGCTGAGCTGGAAACCTCTTTCCTGATAACCAGCTGACAGAAAGCTGGAGAAAGCTATACTGCATGCAGCCCTATGGGAGAGAGAAGTCATCAATGGTGGTGAACAGCAGTGAACCTTGCAAGCCTTAAGAGTGGCCAGCTAGGCCAAATGTGCCAACTAGTACAATAGTCTATTGTGGGGGAAGGAAATTGCTCTCTAATTGGACTGGAGGCCCACTCCACAGAAGGGAATACATGCCTGTACTAAAGACCTAGTCAAAAGCCTAAGAGCCCTAGGTGAATAATGCCTGCTATTGTCTGGCTAAATACATATATTATGCCCACAAAACTGCCTTATAAGCATACCTACATAATAATGCTACTCTCACTTTTGGTTAGAGAGGCTTCTCTTTTTCAGATGGTGGTGACCACTGGGATAACTCAAAAGACACCATAGTGCTGAGAAGAAATGACCATGGAATAGCCAGGCGTGGTGGCTCACGCCTTTAATCCCAGCACTCGGGAGGCAGAGTTGGAGGATCACCATGAGTTCAAGGCCACCCTGAGACTACATAGTGAAGTCCAGGTCAGCCTGGGCTAGAGTGAAACCCTACCTCGAAAAAAAAAAAAAAAGAAGAAATGACAGTGGAGTGTTCAGCACTGGGACATCTCTATCACACTCATGAGGCTCAGGGTCTATTGTAGAAGAGGTGGAGGAAAGATTGTAAGAGCCAAAGGAAGGGTAGGACTGCTTACAACGCAAACTTCCAGACACAAAATGGCCTTGATGTTTGTGACTTCTCAGTGCCTGTTAATACCTACATGTCAGGGGCGAAAGCCTTTGGGGGCCTTTGGAGGCACACCCTGGCTTAGTCTTGGACGGCACCTGACAGCCTGCCAAGAGGGGCTTGGCTTAATGAGTTTCAGGAGGTAGTCCTGATTAGGCTATTTGCACGTCATGCTCACAGGTTCTTGTCATAGACCAATAAATAGCTCCCTGATTGACCAGGAAGCTCTATATAT
>PVHP010002436.1:0-89582 GCA_004024765.1 Zapus hudsonius
ATATGTTAAGAAGGAGGAAAAACTATTCCCTTGATAAAATTTGTCCTTCTATGTCCCAGAAACTTCTCTCTAGAGTTCCTTTAGACAGTCCACAGTGAGCATGTCCACCTTCTGAACATGAACTCAGCATAATCTCTTCTCTTCCTTTTGTCTTCCTAAACTTGAGGCACTTCCTCTCTGAAGACCCCACCCCATGGGACTGCTTGCGGACCTCAGTTATTAGTTATTAGCTGCAGAACCTTCCTGTCTCCTTGACCTCTAACTCAAAAAGAATGGCTTGTTGCCTTCCTCCCATCCATCATCTTCCTCTCAATACCTAATAATCTCCAACTTGACTGCCCTGTTTGGTTTTTGTCCTCATAAAGTCCATTAAAATTATGCTTGAGATTCCTACTAAAACTGATTTTAAATTCTTCTATCTATGAACTAAAGAACCTGTAAAAGGGACCTGTGTAGCCAGTAATACCTCCACCATGTGAGCATAGAGTAAAAAGATAACCATTAATAAGGAAATTATCACCAGACTTTAAATCTCCTGGTGCTTAGCTCATAGGTTCTCCAGTCTCTAGAATATGAGAAGTAAATGCTTTCTATTTCTAAGCCACCCAATTGAGGCCTTTATGTTATGTCAGCTAAAATATACTAGCACACTAATCCACTAGTATTTTAAAACACATGGGCACACATAATTATTGAACACTGCCAAAGTCCTTCAGTTTATGGCTTCTGGTTCATAATTCTCAGATCTTGTTTACAATCTTAAATACTTAATTTGTAACTGAGTGGTGAAAAAGTGACAAATCAGTGTTGGAAAATTAAAGATAGAAAACGCTGATAACCACATTAATGTATTTCAAACGTCATTCACCCATAGTACTGGGAGACCATTTTCCACGTTTTTTTATGAACAGAGACACTGGAATTTTTTTTTAGATAATCTATTCCAAAATATTTGTGCAATGTAATAATTGATCTTGATGGATTTGGAGTTACCTAGGAGGCACTTCAGACATGTCTCTAAGAGTGTTTCTAGAGAGGTTTAACTAAGGAGGGAAGAGCCACAATAAACACAGGTGGAAACATCCCACAAGCTGGGGCTCGGGCGTGAATAAAAGAAAAAAAATCTAGGAAGAGCCCCTGTAAATACATGGATGAGCAAGAGTAGTTGATATTCTTGGCCTCCACGTGCACATGAATGGGGCATGCATATGTGCACATATGCAAACCTACCACACATCACATATCATTCTCTCTCTCATACACACACACACACACACACACACACACACACACACACACACAAAGGAAGCAAGTAGCACCAGTGTTTGTTTGATCTGCCTTCTTACTATAGATAGTGTGAGTAACTGCTTCATAGCCCCACTGCTAATGCCTTTCCTACCATGTTGAGTTATATGCTCAAACTATGAATCAAAATCAACATTTTCTTTCTTATGGTGATTTGATAAGGTATTTTGTCACATCATTCTGTGTACTTTACAGCAATTTTAGTGTCACTCCTTGAGAATTGTGGCCAGGCAACCAGTGAAGAAACTGATACTTGATATTTTTATGAGTAGTAATCTCCTTGTCCAAGAGATTTCAGGTCTTTTCTAGCACTTACAGACAGTATCAGACTAACAGATTAGAAATACAGTAAAAAGAAAGATTGCTCTTGAAATCATTTTCAGACATTTATTCTGCTCTAAGCAAAATTTATAACTGCCATACAATGAATCTTCTTCCTTTGGATTCTCATATTTTTCTGATATAGTTTTTTTGTTTTTCATTTTGAGATTAAATAATCTGGCTCTCCATCAAACCAACCACGAACTCCCATCATTTCAAATACCTAAATCTCTTCCTCTTTATTTCTATTTTGGGTGTCTGGTTTTACCTTTAGATAGTTGGTGTTTGACAATAAAATAAAGTGACTGTCAACCAATACTGCCTGGGTTTGAAGGTTGTTACTCTACTTATTGATTATGTTGCTATAGCTTAATGCAAGGGATTCCCATCTTTGTGATGGAAAAGCCAAAACAAATAGAAAAGATGTTAAAGAATGCAGAGAAATTGTTACCTTTAGTATGTTAGGAAAGCACAGGAATTATTTCAAAGCAATGGCCTCCTCAAACAAAGGAAGCCTGGGGTTTCTATTGGTGATCCTATACATGTTCATATAGGACAACACTTTACAAGTGGGCACATTCTTGACCATTCTCAGCTAAGGAACACATCCCTGGGCCTCCTCAGTTTAAGACGATAATTTCACAGAGAAAGATATAAACATTTTTGGTCGTCTTTGCTCAATGTCATGAAACTTAAATTTAAACTGTCAAAGTGGTAGAAAAGAATGTCTCTGGATGATGATGTTTTAAGTGAATTGTTTCAAAAAAGTACATTTTCAGAGTGTTAATGACCAGCCATTTGGACTGAATCCAAGCCTGACTTCCAGCCCTCAGCTTTCCCCTAGGACTACCTCCTCATTCCACTGTGGGTATCAACAATCAGCCATTCAGAGTGGGCCCCAAGTGTGAGCTCCACCTTCTGGCTTCCCCATAATTCCCTTCTCCATCCATTTGGAATAGACACCATCATGAGTCCAGGCCCAGCTGCAACCAACCCGAGTTAACCTTACCTACCCCACCAGGAAGCAGCACAAGCCACTCCAAGTCTGAACTCCAAGCACCACAAAGCAGAGCAAAACAAGTGACTCCAGAGAAACACCAAGCACTGTTCCCAGGACTCACATCATACAAGTGGATCAGAAAGACCTGATTTCTCCACATGTGTAAGTCTCAGTACAAAACTGGTAACACACACACACACACACACACACACACACACACACACACACACACACACACATTCGAGAGCATGCTTGCACACACACATTCTTAGAAATGGCTCAACAGTTTTTGTACTTCCTGCACAAGCATGAGTGCCTGAAGGGTCCCAAGACCATTGAGCTCAAATATCCAGAACCTACATAAACACCGGGATGTGGCCATATGTGCCTGTAAACCAATTCCTACAGGAGAGCAGAGACCTGGGAATCCAGAGCTCACCAAAAGAAACTAAACAAACAACAACCATAAAAACCCCAGCAAGCTCTAGAATGAGGTAGAGATTCTGGCTCAAATAAGAAAGATGGAGGAGCTAGGGAATTGACTCAGCAGTGAAAACCACTTGCTTGCAAAGTCCACCACTAGCTGGCCCAGGTTCGGTTCCCCAGAACTCACATAAAGCCAGATGAATAAAGGAGCACATGCATCTGGAAGTGGGAAGCGGCTCCTGTTTCTCTCTCTCTCTCTCTCTCTCTCTCTCTCTCTCTCTCTCTCTCTCTCTCTCTCTCTCTCTCTCTCTCTCTCTCCCCTCTCCTCTCCTCTCTCCTCTCTCCTCTTCCCCATCACTCTCCCCCCACACAAAACCAAGCCATTGTATCTCCTCAAAGAACCACCAATGCCACTCTAACAGACCCCAGTGAGAGCTACTAGAGGAAACTTAGATAAAGAACACCACCAACAAAAGGCCTGAAAGATGTAATAGAGAAACATCTAGACACATATAAAGGCAGGCCCATCAGAATAACAGTTGATTCTCCAATGGAGACTCTTTGAAATTATGTGCTTCAAGTATTGAACGATCTCAGCTCCCCACTCAAAATTGAGGAAGACATCTGAAGCTAGATCTCCCATGAATGTGGAATGGAAGAAGTAATATTGCAAAAATGACCACCCCAATAAAAACAATATACAAACTCAGTGCAATACCAATTAGGTTCTGAGCACAATTCTTCACATAAATGGAAAAAAATATCAATGTAAAAATTCTGTGGAAGTAAAAATTAATCCAGATCCTCAGCAAGTAAACTGCTGGACCTATTATCATACCAGATTTAAAGTAATACTAAAAAGCCATTGTAATTAAAATAGTATCTTTAATCCCATCAGTAGAGAGGCAGAGGTAGGAGAATCACAGTGAGTTCAAGGCCACCCTGAGACTACATATTGAATTCCAGGTCAGCCTGAACTAGAACGAGACCCTATCCCCCAAAACAAAGCAAAATAACAAAAAAAAAAAAAAAAAAAGCAGCATGGTACATGGTAGGTGGCTGTATTTTAACCCAAGATGGCAGAGTGTGACCCCACTTCCTACTTCTTCCTGGTCTAGGTGAATGTTCCCAGAAGCAGACTGGCTTCATGGGCTTTCAGGGACTGGTAGAAACTGGCTAGGTCATTTAAGGTCAGGACCCCAAAGTAAACGGGTTTCTCTTGTCATCCTTGGGCCTGCAGGGGGAACTCTAGGTCATTACACTTACTCCAGGTCAGAATGTCAAAAGGGTCTGGCCTTTCCTTATCTCTGTCCCTTAGAGTGTATTTCTACTCTTTACTGAGAAGGCCCTTCCTAGAAAATTAAGATTTTTTTAAGGAGATTGTCCTTTTCCAGAGATCCTTTCTAGAAACCTGCCATCAGGACTCAACAGGTTAAATCAACTGCCCATCCACCCGGCTCTAAAAATTCCTGACCTGACTCAAGGTGGGGTGTCTCAAACCCTCTCTTGCCTCCCTGGGCAAGAGCTCCCCCTAGCTTCTTCCTCTTTTGCTCTGGGTTTAAGCCTCCCTCCTCTTCTCCTGATGATTTAAGTTATAATAAAATCTCTCTGAAACTTATTCCTCTTGTCTGTGTATTTCATGCCTCGTGTCATAAGAAGGATCCAGGAACATACGAAATTATTGGTGGGATGGTATACATTGGTACCTTGGCAGAGGAACTCCAACATTCCTGTATTAGAACCTTGCCAGTCCTGATGCATGATTGCCTTCCTCTTTGGGTAAACTGACTCCTCCCAGGCTCAGAACCCACAAGCTTCTCTTGTCTGCTACAAACCCAGCTCCCACTAGGACAGTGGATATCCTAGCTCTTCTCTGAACAGCCTCCTGTTCTCTCTGCTTACTTTACCTCTTACTTTGAAATAAACCCTTTCCTGCCTCTTAGTTCTTTAATCAGTGGAGGAAACAAACCCAACACTCTTAGATGGTATCGAGAGACCTCCCATTGCTCCTTCTCCAGTCTGTAAAATGTACACACACTATGACATTTAAAACACAATTCCAGATAACTCTTCCATAGATGACCCACGAACTAAGGATGCCTAAATATTGGCACATAAATATTAGTATTTTTCACAGCCCTAGTAAACGTAAAGAAAGCCAATTAACTAAGTATAACCTGCCTGAAGCAATGTTTCTATTGGTGTTTTCACTGTGCTTTGGCAGTTTTCTTAATAGCCTGGAAAAAAAAATCTCTTGATTTTCTGAATGCTCTCCTTTCTGTTTCTCTAAGCCATTGACAATTAAAATAAAAATTCCAAAGGGGTTAAAGCAAAAAAAGAAAAGCTACAAAATTTTGATTTGATTTTCCTACATTTTCCCCTCCTCATTTCCAAGCAGCTAATCCCCTCTCCAACAGTACAATAGACCAGCTAGACTTAAAGAAAGGAAGATAAAATTGGCCAGCCAGTATATTGTTCCTCCTAATCTGAGCCATTTACATAAGGGTTAGAAGGCTTGTTTTATCATTTAAACAGACTTAAAAGCCTCTTTGCAAATGAGATTTAGTTCCTGCAAAAGAATAAATTGGAACTTGTGGTGAGTTTCTGCTAGACCAACCCTGGGAGCGGCCTTGGCACTGACCAGAGCTGCCCCTGTGGCCACATACAGTGTATGCAAAGATAGATTCCAGCTGCCAAGTCTGAAAAGCATGAAGCTGATTAAATTCTTTCCAGGAGGTGAACAGCATGGGGGGCAAGCACATGGGCCAACAATATGAGAACTTAAACTCTACCTGGGCAAACTTTTTTTCTTTTTTTTTTTCAAGTTTAAGGCAGATGCTTAAATAATGGCATTGAATATTTAGAGACCCCTTGAGTCTTCTTTTAAAAAGGAATTGAAGGGCAGGCAGTAAATGCAATTCAGAGACAGAAAAACACAAAATGGCTCCCAGCTGAGAAGTGAAGACAATCTAAACTTTGATGTATTGTTGGTCTGAGTCGCACTGGGCATGAAGGTAAGCCACCAGACTAACTCCTTTGCCAAGGTTAGCATAAGGTTAATAGGAGGAAAAGCTTTCCTTACCACAGAGCAGCACACTCTGCATCAAATTCTTAGACTGTAAAGGTCTTGAACATATTTATGAATACTATACCTATTAAGCATTTTACCTGGCACACCTTGAACAGATATTCAATGTGACCTTGGCCTGAGGCTCAGCAGGGTGAGTTGCACGACCTTGGTTAAATTTGCTCCCAGAAGGTCCCAGGGTTGTTACTCCCTCCATTCTTAAGTCATCAAGATCCTCTGCAACAACACAGAATTACAGAAAAAAAAATTAGTCGGGTCAAATTAAAGAAACAACTGCATGTTTTCAGGTATCTGTCAGTAATGTGTTGAAGCCAAAATATCATTTTGCAGAAACCTAACCTCGTGCCTTAATGATTTTTTCAACTTATTTGTAGGGGTGATTGTGTCAAGGGCATCAGGGAAGGTATAGCCTTACCTACCACCTATAGCCTGAGAAAATTCCCCCTCAGGGACCTTTACTCAGGTGAAGGCCAGATCTTGACTACATTACAGAAAAGAACTTTAGGATGAGTCCCGTATGAAGCAGAGTTAAGTTAATTAAATAGAGATAAAAGACAGTATATGCTTTAGATGTAAGCACAGAGAAAAAGAGAAGCATGCCGTTTTGTCTTGATAGTCACATATATATTTATGGCTTTTGAAGTTACATTGTTCAAAGGATGTAATTTACAACCAGGCTCAAAGATTAAGCCAAGTTTAAAAGTTAAACTTTAAAGATTAAGTTAAAAATGAACAGATTTGCTTATTTCTCCAACTTTAATTTCCTCTTATAAATGAAATTATAAATTTGCATTATGAGGTACATTGATAAGGTTTGGGATGAGAGAGGTGTATTGATATGGTTAATTCAAAGGTAATATACAGCTGGCTCAAGAACAGCACAGTATTGAAATCAGACTGTGCCCTGTTCTAAATTATTCCAGATTTTGTAAAACGGTGGTTTTCCACATTATGTCTTGCCCTAAGAGACTCTGTTTTACAAGCAACTTTTGACTCCATTTTGAGCGCAAACATAGAGGCAGGATGACTGTGCATCTTGGTGGGCACAAGAACGCCTACATCTGACCAACACCACTTGTGAAGCCCAGACTGAATAATAACTTCTTCCTAAACATTGTGATATGGGAACTTGGGCTTGTTTGATAGCAATGGAGTTTTTCTCAGCTCTTGGTTGGGCTGTAACTCAAGAGTTAGGGTGCTAGACATTCATGGCCACATGAAACGTCCACTGAGTCAGATCTCTAGGTTGTTGTCTTGTGAAATTCAACAAATGAAGTCCACAGACCATAGAGTGTCTCTAGGTTGTTGTCTTGTGAAATTCAACAAATGAAGTCCACAGACCATAGAGTATGAAGTTTTGAAAGGTTTTCATATAGAGCTTAAGAGAAGGAAAGAAGAGCTCCCAAACAGCATGAAGGGGTCCTCAGAAATGTGAAATCCCACCTAGTGTCTCTAATTGGGGCCTTTTATAGAAATTTCCTAGATAGGATCTGAGCTGGTCATTCCAGTCTCCACACCAAGTGTCCAGGTACCATCAGATTTCCAGGAAAAAGAACAAATTCATTTACATTCCTTGGGAAAGGAATAATCCTTCTTCAAAGAGGTAATTTCCAAGAAATAAGGAGCTAAGGAAATACCAGATCCCATGCTGTATGTTCAGGCACCTAGTCATCTTATTCACATTCTTCAATCGGGTTTTAGAGAAAAAAATAAGGAAAAATACAGATCCCCTCTGATAGGCTCCCTTTGTTTATTGAGGGGGGGGGGGGCTCTGCTCTCCCTAAACCACCTAACCACATAGAGTACCATTCTATGAATTTATTAACATAAATTGGTACTGTAGAGCACTGGTGTGATGGTTAGGTTTTGTTGTCAACTTGGATCTTTTTAATTATCTTTGGTGGGTTTCTGAGGATGTATACAGGAAGGCAACCTTTCAGCAAGGGGCAGGATGTAAAGAAGCTAGAAGTAAATATCCTTTTCTGTGTGGGCCATGCAGGAAGGAAATTCCAGAGACTCAGGAGCCATTAAGTCTGGGGAAGGGTTGTAAGACCCCACCCTAAGGCTATATAAAGGGGAAGAAATTCTGTCCTTGTTTGTTTGGCCCTCTTGACTGTTTGCTGTTCCATGTGTGTGGTGTTGGTGATGGGTTATTCTCTCTCTGCTTGGACCTGTGAAAGAGGCCAGCCTCTTTCGCTGTGACAGAACTTTCCCTCAATCTGTAGTTTCAATAAACACTTTCCTCCCCCAAATTGTGCCTGGTTTGAAGATTCATCCCAGCAGCGTGTGGCTGACTACCACAGATTTGATACCAGGAGTGGGGTGATTCACTGAGATGAATCTGACCATGTGGATTTTGATCCTCTGAAACTTGTGTGCTGGAGGAATGGACATGGACTTGGTACTTGCAACTGAAGATGCCTTCCAGAGTGGTAAGCCCAATTTTATAGACTATTTTGATGAGAATTTGGAAATGCCCAATGCAGAGAGAATTGCATTTGGAGGCTTGGCTTGTGAACTTTCTACAGGGAAGGAGAGACTGCAGAAAATCTTAATAGAAGTGTGTGCCTGTGTCAAGGGGTGGATGCATCCTACTGCACATGCACAGAGAGTTTGACCAAGGTTAAATTTAAGCAATGGACTGTGTGCTTGGCTATGGATATGGGACTGAAAATTTAAGATTGGAAGTTAGAAAAACTTCAAAGCAAGTATAACTTACTGACACAGATACTGGCTTTTGATTACGGTCCAACTGCTTTACATTGAAACAATGGAAAGATGCCTGAGGTGTTTCCACCCAGGAAGGACAGAAAGATGGACTGTGCAAACTCTTTGGAAAGGAAATCGCTGAAAGAAAGGAATCTGCTCTTTAAAGTCACATCTATTTTGTCCCTGAATTAACAACATGGCTGTGTCCTGCATACCTGGTATTACTTTTGGAAGCATGAGGAATGCATGCATGGAGTGGGTTGTGAAGTGCACATGGTTCCAGGAGCTGCTGTTGAGATGTGGTGTTTGGAATAGGATATAAAGTCCCTGATTGGCCAGTGAAGCCATTGGAAGATGGACTGTGGTTTGCAATGGAGACCTGAAAATTTTTTGGACATACCAGGACTTTGCAAGGGCACCATGGAGTGCTATTGGCTAGGGATGGAAGGTTTTCCCAGCTACTCAGCCAAGCTGGAGGGACAGAATCAGAAAATACAGAGACTGTCAGTCACTGGTTGTGGTATGGGACTTGAACTGCAGAAGTGGATGTTTGCTGATGTTTGTTGAGTTTGCATTGGTCCAGTCTTTCCTCTTTATGCATCACAGCAGTTGAAAATGTTTGCTCTGTGCCATTATATGTTAAAAGCATGTAACTCGTTTTGGTTTACAAAACTTGCAGTTCAGGGACCTTGCCTTTTGTTGGGAGAAGATCACAAGTCTGTGGTTGTATGTGGGAGTTAGATATGGTTTGATGTCAAGTTGACAAGGGGTGGACTTGTGATGGTTAGGTTTTGTTGTCAACTTGATCTTTTTAATTATCTTAGGTGGGTCTCTGAGGATGTTTACAGGAAGGCAGCCTCTCAGCAAGGGGCAGATGTAAGGAAGCTCAAAGAAGCTAGAAGTAAATATCTTTTCCTGTGTGGGCAGTGCAGAGAGGAAATTTCAGAGACTCAGAAAGCCATTAGGTGTGGGAAAGGGTTGTAAGACCCCACCTTAAGGCTATATAAAGGGGAAGAAATTCTCTCCTTGGATCTCCTGCCTGTTTCCTGTTCTGTGTGTGGTGTGGGTGATGGGTTTTTCTCTCTGCTTAGACCTGTGAAAGAGGCCTTTTTCACTCAGATAAACCCAAAAGCTCAGCTCATACCTGTGGCCAATTGTCCTGATTCTACAGCAGTGCCTCCAGCAGACCTCCAGCAAGGTCCGCTATCTTCGTCTTGCACAAATTCTTTGCATCCCTGTCAGCTTTCTGCTTCTGCCTCTCTGTTGGGCCTATTTAAACTCCTTGAACTTTGCTGCAGCCTCTTTCTCCCTCTGAAGCCATTCTGTAGACCCACCTCCAACACACACTGTGTGATGTGTAAGGTGTGATTTGAGAGGTAATATTGGTAGCAATGATAGAAATAAAATAACCTGTATTTACCTTGTCTGGCTATGAAGGGATTATGAGAAATTGATAAACTGCTGTACTTTCTGAATCCATTGTTATGCAGAAAAATTCTGACATTGCATTGTGGAAAGAGACAAATGTACTCAAAACACATATTCAATTTGTCATTTTAACTCTTGTGTTTGAGATAACTCTTTGTATTAGTTACTTTTCTCATTGTTGTGACCATATGCCTGACAACAAGCAACTAAAGGAAGAGGGGGTTCATCTTGGCATTCATATCTCAGGGATAGAGTCCACCATGTAAGGAAGGCATGACAGCCAGAGTCTGAAGCAGCTGGTCACATTCAATCGACAGTCGTGAAAAACGCTGGTGTTCAGCTACTGTTCTCCTTTTGTATTCAGTCTGGAACCCCAGCACACAGGGTGGCGTCACTAATAGGTAGGGTGGTTTATCCCACCTCATTTACCCTATTTTATAAACTCCCTCACAACATACCCAGAGCCTTGTCTCCTGGGTGACTATAGAGCTCCTAAACTTGGTGATAAAACTACTCATCACACTCTCAGAGAAAGAAAATGTGGTTTCTGAAGGTCATCTTGATTTTATCTAGAGTGTTTAAGTTCTTGAATGTCAGCCAGAAAGACATATAAACTAGGTCCTAAGGTACAGAGCTTCTTTCCCTCCCATTCCCAATTATTTCACCCTGTCTTTATATCCTGCCTTAGTTGGAGACAATTTATTTGAGAGGGTTTATGGAAGACAAAACAGTAAGAGAATTTAAACCAAATAAACCAATTGAACCAATACAACATTTATGAGGCCAGAACAAAGAACCACAGCTTCTGCTTTCCCCATCCAGGGAAACCAAGCAGTATCCTCATTGGAGTCAGTTACAAAAGATCAGGCCAATAATTACCTGCCTCCATGTTTTGTCTTTGTTTCTAAGGCAGAGCTAACCAGATGAAACCAAATATGCTCCAAAAATCAATTCAAGCTTCCCCATTCAAAAGCCTCCAGCCAGCACACACCTGAAGCCTTCACTTTTTACACTCTTCGATTCACCTTTAGTCCTTGTAAGAACAACCTCATGCATGGTAACCATGCTCCAGGGGTCTCTGAAGCCTGTTCCTACCATTCCCAGGTCTTCAAGAAAAAACTAAAAAGTTCTACATTTTCCTAGTTATTCAGTTCTGAGGAAGTATGAACATTGCAGTTACCTTTTCATTACTGGGATAAAGTACCTTACCAAAGCAGCTGGTAGGAGGAAAGTATTTTCACTTAGAGTCTGTAGGGGAAGCTTCATGATAGGAGGGAACAGAGGCTGGTCATGACCTCCTTGCTAACAGAAGGTGGAAAACAGAAGCACAACAGTGAACAGAATGCTAGCTAGGAAGGGCTGGCTGCAACACCCTTAAGCCTGTACCCAACAGTATACCCCATCAAGCAAGACTCCATCTCCCAAACTGCCATCAGCTAGGGACCAAACATTCAGAACACATTCTGACATGACATGATTCAAACCATCACATTCTGCTCCTGGCTCCACACACTCACGACCATTCATGATGTGAAATGTGATGCATTCAGTCTAACTTTACCACCTAGGAGGCCCCCCAGTGGGTTGGGGACAAGGAGGAGGGAAAAGGGGGGTACCACCACAAGATTTGATCATACAATGTATCTGATTATTGACAATAAAGATGTTGACAAAAAAAATTCCCCATAGTTGTTGTCACTCCCAACACTGTTCAAACATTCCCATAGTAGTCCAAGGTCTCATAACTGTGAGCCTATAAAATCAAAAACACATAATGGCACAGAATAAATATTTCTACTGCCAAAGATGGTATTGGGCATACCAGGGAAAGACAGAAACAATGCAAGATTAAAAACAAACATTGCAAACATCAGATCCTACAGTTCCATGTCCACCTGGGACCCACACCCATGTCCCTGGGGTTCCAATTATAGCCCGCCTGGGCAGCCATCCCATAGTTCTGGCATCTCCACTGGGTCTTTGCTGCAACACATGGCTCATCCACCTGCCTCTGCTGGGTCTCCATACAGGGACACCAACAACCTTGCAAAGCAAGGCCATTTCCAAACACCAAGTTGCAAATTGAATGACCCTTTTTTTCCTTGCATTTGTTATATTTCATAGTATCCAAAGGGATGCAAAATTTGTTAATCCATGGGGGAATAAAGCTGAATTTGAAGAGGACACCTCTTCTGCATTCAGGCCCCCTCCTTTCAAAAGAGTCATCATTCTTTCTGCTATCTTCATGCAGAACAGTTAGCCTAATCTCAGTGGGGGTAAAAACAATTACAGCTGAAGCTGTAGTCTCCAGTTTGAACTTTTATTACTTCCTATTTAAGTTCCTACTGCTCACAGCAGTCCATTTCTTATAAATTCAACTCTGTTCAAGTTCTCAAAACATAGCTAGCCTCTCACACCAACTTCTTCAAACCCAGTATGGCCAAAGCTCTTTCTCTCCTCTCATTAAAAAACCTCACAGTTCACAATTCTTTCTGCATTTCTGTCTTTCAACTCTGACCAGAATGGTCTATCAAACTCTGCTTACAACACTATAAGGCATCTTTTGGAACAAGGTTTCAAATCCTTCCACATTCCTCCCACAAATTAGTTCCAAAGGCCAAAAGCCACACAGCCTGCTTTCTAATAGTAATTACCCCACTACTTCTGCATTTTATGTTGCAGTTACTGTCTCATTGCTAGGGTGAAGCACCTGACCAAAAAAAGCTGATGGTAGGAAAAGTTTTTATTTGGTCTTACTGTCTCAGAGAGAAGCTTCATGAGGGCAGGACATGAGCAAAGGCCAGGCATCATCTCTACCACAGCAGGTAGAAAACAGCAGCAAGTAACTGAACTCTGGCAAAAAGAAGCTGCCTAAAACACCCCTAAGTCCTCCCCCAATAACACACCTCCTCCAGCAAGCATCCATCTCTTGAATTGCTATCAACTGGGGACCAAGCATTCAGAAGACATGAGTTTACAGGGGGGGGGGCACTTAATCCAAACCACCATAATGAACATAATTCATTTCTTTGTCCCACAATTATAAAAGCTTCTACAAAGAGATTCTACTGGTTTATTTTCAACCTCAGCAAAGACATCAGATATTTAAACATAAATAATAATTTGGCCAAAATTTAATCTATAATCAATGACATAATCTACATGAGGAAGTAAATCCTTCTCTTTTGATAGACTAAAAGATAGAAATCATCCTAGACCCTTACAAAAGATTTCTAGGTTTAGCTGGATATTATAAATGCTGACTGTTAAATATCCCTGAATGGTGATAACTCAGTCTAGAGCATGAACCTTCTGTTCATGGTGGTAAATAGACTCTTTCCATAGGAAATCCCATGTAAGAGTGTTACTAGAGTTTTAGAACAAGAGCCCTAGCTTCATGAGTCCCAAAGACTAGATGTGACCACACACCCCAAAGAGAGGAGCAATAGTGAGAAGCAGAGAAGAGAGATTTAATCATTGTGGCTCATTGGAGAAAGGAAGGTGAAGGCGTCCACTGACCTCAAGTCTATGACCCTTGTAGGCATTGATATGGACTTTATATTTAAATAGATGACAAGAAGCATGTGTACTTAAACAGTTTTAGTCAAAGTGAGGTCTGGTTGATCATTATCCCAGCTCTGTGGTTAGAAGAAGTCCTTATTGCTAGAGGAGAGCCATATGGTTTTCCTAAGGTGATTTCCTGCTTACGTAGTACAGATATCACCATCATAGATACTCATCCTCATTTGAGGGCTGGGCTGTTTACTTACTGATGTTTAGGGTTGGTTTGGATTTATTATCATAAAAGTGTTTAGAGTAAAGTCATTATTTCTGGAACAAAAAACAATTGACAAGTTTTGGCAATTTGGGGGCCTTGGGAAAAGGCATTTTCAAAGCTGACAGTAAGATGTCTGAAGGGAATGGTAGAGGTATGTAGGTAGGTAGATGATAGATATATATATAGATAGATGATAGGTAGATAGATAGATAGATAGATAGATGATAGATAGATGATTGATGATAGATAGATAGATAGATGACAGATTAGATAGATTATAGATAGATAGATAAATGATAGATAGATAGATGATAGATAGATAGAGAAATAGATGATAGGTAGATAGATAGATAGATAGAGAGAGAGATAGATAGATAGATAGATAGATAGATAGATAGAGAAATAGATAAATGATACAGTGAAAAATGCTGGCAGAGAACAACTGAAATTGTCCAATTTTAGTTACCTTATGGACCCAAAGAAGATCTTTTCAGTAAAATCATCAAAATGCCTATTATAAGTGCCCTTTTGTCCACTTGTATGTAAGCCTTCTGGAAAAGTCCTTAGAGATTTAACTGAGCAAAAGCTCATCACCAGAGTTAGTTCTGGACTTCACAACATGATGTTTCTGATGAAAGGCTCCCTTCCTGAGCTCATGGCTGCTGGGCTGTACACTGCTAGCCCCTGACATGTGAACACGTACTGCTCAGCAATTAAACCCTTATGAATTACAGTTAGTCAACCCTCACTATTCACCACTGTGACACACTAATTTTTACTACTCTTCCTGTCCTCAAAAGGAATGAAACCTCCTAAACTTCTTACCTTAAAGAACTTTCTGTACTCTGCTCAGTTTTCTGTAAAGACTCCTACAGAAAACCTTGATTCAGTCTTATTTGTTGATAATTCATATTTCAAAATTTGCAACTGGAAGTTACAAAGCAGGATGTACAGTTGTTGGGGTTCAGAAACTGGTACCCCAACGTCTAGTGCTTTTGCATGCCAAGCTAGAGAAACCGTATCTCCCTGGGCCGCTCTTATTCCTTCAGTCTCCTGACCTGCTTTGACACCCAATGCTCCACCCCTCCCTTAGAAGCACAAAGCCATGGTCCTGTTCAAAAAAGAAAATGTATTTTTGGCCTTTGATTAAACTCCTGCAAGAGAGATAATGATCAGAGTAGGAAACTGAGAGACAATATACCATGTACAAATTGACAATGGGTAGACAACATCTAACATTAGAACATAGACCCACAACCTCCATAACAATTGGCACCAAACATTCAATACTAGGTTAATAAAGACCACATTCTCTTTTTATGCCCCAATTTCCAACTTAGAACTACCAAGAAAGAGACAAATTTGCCCTCTGGATCAGTCACAAAAAGCCATCTGTTTCTAGTTTGCCTGCCTCTAGGCTCCCCATGCCAACAACCTCCAATCTGAACATATTTGAAATACCCACTCTACTTTCCATTTCAGGCTTCCTATTCTCTTTCCTGTTTTTCAGTCTCTTACAAACCTAAATGATAGTGTGTCACTTCCTTGGGAGCTTGAATAAATTAATAAACGTTCTGTTTGTTTTTATTAAGTGGTCTTCATGATTTCCACAATGGCAACCCTCAAATACCTTAAGGACAAAATGTTAGAAATCCCTACAAATTCCAGAGAAGGACTAGGTGTTAGGAAAGGGTCATGTGTGTGATGGTTAGGTTTTGTTGTCAACCTGATCTTTTTAATTATCTTGGGTGGGTCTCTGAGGATGTTTACAGGAAGGCAGCCTCTCAGTAGGGGGAAGGATGTAAAGAAGCTCAAAGAAGCTAGAAGTAAATATTCTTTCCTGTGTGGGCAGTGCAGGAAGGAAATTCCAGAGACTCAGGAAGCCATTAAGTCTGGGGAAAGGTTGCATGACCCCACCCTAAGGCTATATAAAGGGGAAGAAATTCTCTCTTTGCACCCCCCCCTCCGCCTGTTCACTGTTCCGTGTGTGTGTGACATGTAAGTGATGGATCTTTTTCTCTGCTCAGACCTGTGAAAGGAGTGCAGCCTTTTTGCATTCTGGAACTTCCCCTGTATCTATAGCTACAAATGAATCTTCTCCTCCCATAAACTGTGCCTAGTTTGGAGATTCATCCCAGTGGAATGTGGCTGACTGCGGCATGTTTTTCTGGTCAATGTAACAACTTCACACTGTTGATTTCAAAGGCATATTGTATACTATGCAATAGATGTGAGCACTTCATTCAAGGATATGTTTAAATTTTAAGTCTGGGAATTTGTTTATGCCAAATAATCCAGAATATTCCAGAAGTATTATACTACATAGTTCAAATCTATGTTTCTCAGAGATAACCATTGTAATTCAGTGATTTGGGGTGTATGTGATACTGTTCCAAAGATGACACCACATGTGTAAAAGGGTGATTATTTAAATGAAGCCATAATATTTGGGGAGTTACAATGCTATAAATAAGACCTGAACATTGATTCCTTAGTTATCATTTTGGAGCCAGATACACAACACTGACTTACTAACCAAATGAGTCCCTGGTTACTCTTCGTCCTGATGAGGAAGTCATGTGGTTTATTTGGGGTTAGGAAGCCCAGACATAAGCTCACCCATTACGTTTAAGGACATGCTTCAATGTTCAAGCTCTCAGCTATCTACCCACCTTTGTACCTCCTCTCTACTAATAACACAGAGTGGTGGCATGATGCTTTTTAACTAAGCATTTTCTGATTGCTTAAGATATGTAGAGAATGTAAGAATATAAATTTGATGACGGCCTTTTGATTAATATAAAAGCAACTTCTTTCCAGCACTTTCAGGTGCAAATTTAAGAGACAACAGTAGAGACATTTCTAGAATATATACTCCATGCCCCCATACTTGTGGTCTCCCCTATTATCACGATGTCCCACTGGAGTGGTGCATTTGTTCAAATTAAAGAGAGAACCCACATCAACTCAGCATTATCACCCCAGAGTGCAGAGTGCATAGTTTACCTTAAGTTTTATTCATGGTGTTGTACATTCCGTGTGGCATGGATCTATGACTCTGGTATCTCACAGGGCATTTTCATTACATAAAACACCTCTATTAATCCCTCGACCCCCAGAGAGATCTTAATTAGGTGAAAAGAAAATATTACCTAAAGACTTAAAACATGCCATTCTGCAAAACCAACTGTTTCTGAGCTAAGCAGCAAGCTCAAGATTATTCTATTCTCCCTCCCTCCTTCCTCCCTGCTTCTCTCCCTCCTTTATCTTTTTTTTGAGACAGAGTTTTACACAGTATCCCAGGTTAGATCTAGAACTTGTTGTGTAGCCCAGGTTGCCCTTAAACTTGAAGCAATCCTTGAGTCCCAGCCTCCCAAGTGCTGGCAGTATAGGCATGAGCAACCCCACTAGGCTTGGCCTTCATTCTGTTCCCTAAGAGATGAAATGCTGACATGAAGGATGCCCTTGCAACAACAGATGAAATAAGACACAATTATCATGAAGGTGTCAAAGCTGAGCAGAAGGAATCATGCAAACTTTTCCAAAGGAACTCTTTGCCTCTTCACATATCTTGGTTCTTTCTTCAAGATACATCATTCTTTCTTCAATGCAGATATTTGAGTAATCAACTCTAATTATTTTCTTAGCCATTCATTTCCTTATGAGAGTTTTCATACCACATAAAACTTATATGAAATAAAATTGCACACTTTTGCCCTGTAATTCTGTTATTTATTTATTTATTTTTAATACATAGAAAATTTGTCTAAACTAGTCACGCTTTGGTACCATCATTTCCCTCCTACTCCCTTTCCACCGAGTGCCCTTCTCAGTGGGATTGCTGGAAGGCTCCATGAGATGGAGGGCTATAAGTTGTTTGAGCATCAGAAGGTTATTGGGGTGGAGGGGCACAATGCCTCTGGATTTTCCCACCATGGCTTTTACACTCTTTCCTGGCAGGAGATGAACCACCCTAACATAGTAGCTAAGGCTCAGATGAAACCACAGGAGCAGTGGTGAGATGAGCAAGAGTGCTGCTTCCACAGGGAGCCTGACAACCTACACCAGGGTTATGGAGACAGACACCCAGGACACTCAAATGTTCCAAAGCAGAAATCTAGAGGCTGCTAAGAGCTCAACACTAAGCAGACTTAAAACACACACACACACCCTTGACTTACTGAATTTTGTAAATTTGTTTTATGTCACTTTAATTCTCAGGCCATCCAAAAAGCAAATGAAAGAAAAATAAAACAATTCAAAGACGTCAATTTTTTCCTTTTACACAGTCTTCCATTTTTCCTTTCACCCTTCCTTGCTTCTAGATTCTCTTCCTTCCTTAGTTGATTAACTCCTTTCCTTCTTCCCTCCTTCCCTCCCTCCCCCCTCTTTGAGGCCTTTTTCCTAAGTACAATATTATCCAAGTTCTCGCCATGTATCTGGCCCAGTGTTTTGGAGACACCACATCTTTGGTCCCAAGTAAAGACACATTCAAGGTAGTGAATTGATACTTTGTCCAACTAGAAATTTCTTAGAAGCAAGAAGGAATACTTTTTCAATAAAGAATCCCGTGATTCTTAAGACAGAGCAGAGGTGAAAGATGATGGTGCCATTTAAAAATATGATTAATCCAGTATGTCACCAGCAGTTGATTTGAGGGTGCTTCTGTGCCCTGGTCACTCTCCAACACTTCAGCTCCTCCTTCAGCTATCAAAAAGATGGCTTCCTCTTTTCTTCCACAGATTGGCTGCTACCAGGACTTTTTAGGGTACCTACTTCTGCTGGAATTGCACTTGGAAGCTGGGAGCTTGGGAGCAGGGGCCAGGGTACCTGACAGGCTCCTCAGGAGGATAATTCAGGCATGGGCATCACAACAGCTGCCAGCACCCCTACCACTTTTTGCACAGTTAGGCAGCCGGTTGCCTTGTTGCTTTCACCATCTCTCCTGCCATCTGCCCAGATGTCACCGCCATTGTGCTATCTCTGCTGCTTTTCAATTTGTTACCTCAGCCTGTAAGCAAGACAAGACCACCTAGGAGAAGCTTTTTATTAGGCCTAACACTACTCCATAAGGGGAGGCAGTGTAAGAGAGTATCTCCCGGCCCATTCTTTGTGTGAGCCTGAGAAAACTTAACCTAAGAAAGAACAGTTGGTTCAAACACAGCATACAGTCATTGGGGCTAATGATTTGCACCAATCACACAACCCTGTCTTTTAGCACCGTTCTTTGAGATACCTTTGTTAAATTTCCAGGGGAAGTGCTCTCCTCTGGCCAAGGTAGAAGAGGTTTCATGGTCATATAGAGTTCATGAGGCTGGTGTTTGCTAACCAATGTGATACAAATGTTTTCCAACAGCCCTGGCTGGGACTTTGCCCTCAGAATCCAGGGCAATCAGCTGCAGGCTTTGTCTACTTATCTCTACACACCCATGAAGTGTGCAAGATGGCTGGTGCATGTTGGACTAACAGCCCATTAGCAAACAGGGTAGAAAAAGAGAATCTAATACCTATCAAATAAGGAGTCAAACTACCCCATTCTCATCTTCGCTTATTTACTAGAAAATGAACAACAGAAGGCTTACAAATATAAACAAAAAACTTGTCAAGTGTACTTGCAGAGATCTGAACAGATTTTAACAAAACATTGGGGTGTTTTAGATATCCTTATCTGTCTCATTTTTGTATTTTAAAACTGAACTTTCTAGTAAATTAGAGAAGAACACTAAGAAGATAAATATCATTTAAATGTGATCAGCCATATCATAGACAAAAAATAAATGTTTTAAATGCCATAAGAGACAAGTGGAAAGTCAAAATATTAAAGCTTACAAATAAAGCTAGCTATTATCTCTTGGCATTTGTAATTATCCCTACCCTGGTCTGTGCTTCCTGCATTCCAGGGGTTGCACGACCAAGAACTGCATTGCTCACGCTCTTCTAGCAACAGGTTCTCCATGAAGGGTTAGGATGCATTAATGGATTCCAGTCACTGGAAGACTAAGAAGGTAGAAATAAGATAAAAGCATTCATTTTCCTGCAGAAACAGTGGCCACAGTAGCTATGAGCATTTTTAATTCTCTACTCCAGAGCATTAAATATGACATCCAAAGCAATTTCCTGACTTCTGAGTATCAATAACTCACTTCCAATGACAGCTACAGTAAGGATATAAGAGTTGGTAGTCAGGAACACCACTTACTTTCAACCTACCCAGATATCTAATTCTCTCAGTTAAAACCTTTTCTGTTATAATTATGCAGAATAGTTTGATTTTTTTTCTGAATGAGACTGACTAATAATTTTATCAGGAGACTGGTTGTTAGGTGACAGGACAGTAGAAATATACAAGCCAGGACAGGTGTGAAAAACCTTGCAGCAGGATGGAAGAAAGTAAAAACACAGAGATATGGAGGTGTATAAACATGTGTAACATAGCTGGTTTCATTTGACGAATACATTCATAAGTACATTGTAAAAATCTATTGTCCTATGTTCCTCAAATAGATTTCAAAAAGTCAATGAACATATTCAAGGATAGTTTGGACGACCTAAATATAATGACATCAATTGACTCCATTAAAACGAACATTTATTTCATCAATTGTTATCATCCAATCTGGCTTTAGCGTTTGTAAAACCATTATCATTTCTTATGCACATGCACATACATTTATACTTAAGAATAGATGCAAGTATGTAGCACAGATACACGTGTATTATTTAATTTTTAAATTTTATTTTCTTTTGAACTTCAAATATTGAATTTCTAAAGTTTTATTTTATAAACAACAGGTTAAACACTTTTATCTCCTCACTCTCCTCACTCCCCTTACCCTGGGGGGGCCCTCCTCAGTGGGGTCATGAGGACCTCAGTCATTCCCTGGGGTTAGCAGGAGACCGTGCCTCAAGGTATTCCTACCTACTCTGTGGCTCTTACAATCTTTCTGCCCCCTCTTCTGTGAAGTTCCCTGAGCTGTGACAGGCTTGTTGGCAGTCTGATTTAGTGTTGAGTTCTTTGTAGCTTCTGGACATCTGCCTTCATAGGTTTTGATTATTCTAAGTGCCTGACAATGGTCATTGACAGCATGAATAAGCAGGAGGGGACCAAGCAGACTGCAAAATCAACTATCACAACAAGAAGTACACACTTTAAAAGAAGTACACACTTGTGCAATAGTGGTATGTAGCCTCAACAGGGATGGAATTGTTCTTTGGCCATGACACCCATTCAGAGGGAGAGAGCTCATATCTGTTACTAAAACACCAAGTCAGTATCCCATGGTCAGGAAAGAGTGGGCTGGCATACCAAAAACTTCCTACCCAACTTGGTATACCCCCTTGAACCCAAACTGCTCTCACACTGAGTTGGAGAGTCTGTTTTATATTATAAGTGGCAGAGAAAATGGAGACGAGCCTAGATCCATCAATAAGACAAGAAGATAGCCAACTGCCCACCATGAGACTTTCCACCTTTACCACATCTGCCAGGACAGAGAACTTGCAGAGGAAGTGACACCACAAATACTGCTCAAATGTTAATTTTATCTTTGTCAGTTAGTACTATTATCTGTGTCTTAGAAGGGTGTCCAACACAGAATAGGCATTCTTTGGCATTTGTTGGCCATAAGAACTTGTATAATTTGTTACTTAATTGTTTGCAAAATTGATTTTTACAGGTAATTGGCATCTGGTTTTGAAGGGATACTTTTGTCATACTTACCCTTAGACACTAGGAAATGAAAGACTGGAAAGAGAGAGACAGAGGGGAGAAGCCAAGGTCAGCAAAGCATATATAAACTTTGAGGTCCAGGAAGAAAAGAATAGCAGTAAGAAAAGAAAGAAATATATCAAAAAGTAATTTCCGAGGAGATCCAACAGGATGTAATGAATAACTGTGAAATTTGAGTTTCTCCACATTATCCCTCTTCACAAATACAGGAAAGGGTAACATCTTTGGTTTCACACATGCTTTCTTTAAGACACCCATAGAGACGTCTGGAAGACAGAGGGAATGAGGGAAGGTGTTTAGAATGGAGCTATAGACCAGCTGGATGAGAAAACCTTATATAATTATCATCCTAGCAGCAGAACTCAAGTAGTGATAATTCTTGTACTTAGCTTTCGCCATAAGAAAAAAAAGTGAGTGTGTTACATGAATATTACATTTAGAACTTTTAAAGTACAGAGCATGACCCATTTTTCTATTCACAACAGGAAGCCCAAAACAGGAATTTACTTTTAAAGATAACCAGTAAAACTATAAAACTACAGTACATCTTCTGAGTTACAAGAACACTATTAAGATGAACTAATGTATGAATAAAGATATGAACATTTTATCTTTATACAATGGCAAATAATCAAGAACTAATCAAGCAAAAGAGTGTTTTGATTTCAAGAAGAAACAGCTGCCTAGATGAAATAATCTCGGGGTTTTCATTTGATTCAAGTATAATCCATGAAATAATTTACATCTGTTTGAACTAGACAATGTGGGAGATGAGTGAATTTTCACATCTGTTTCAAGGAACCTTCCAAAAAAACAATGAAAAGCTTTCCAGACATAAGTCCCTTCACAGTGATTCAGTGATGGGTTGCACAAGAATTATATAGCAGCTTTTTTTCTGCATTATAATTGGTTTCTTGATTTACATTGATAAAACTGACTTGGTCCAATGTTTTAAACAGATGTGATATATTCTGAGTGAATTATTAAAAATAAAGCAAATGTTAAGAAAATAGACGTAGAGCAAGTTCAAATAAAATGTCTACAATTTTTCTTGTTATGTGAGGCCACTGAAAGAAAGATAAAGAATAAAATATAATTCAATTTAATGGCATTGGGCGGTTGAAAGATGGAGGAGAAATGTTGGGGTTATGCAGGCATTTATTATTTCTCTATTTTTATAATCATACCTCAAGCATGAGTTCAACATTTTTTCTTATTACATCAGAGTAGTACAATTTCAAGGCCACAAATGATAGTTTATAAAATAATAAAGTTCATATATAATAGGAGCAAAATGGCAATTAAAATAAATTACAGGTCTTATTTTTTCAGATTAATATTGGATGAAAAAATGGACTGTATTTGGGAAAAAAAGTTTTTTGTAATTTAAATACTGTGTTGAAGTTTCTATTTTAATGATATAAGAGACAGTAGATTTCAGAGTTTTAATTTCATATATTACATTTGATCAATGAGTAAAGGAAACGGCTAGACCAGCAGGATAGTGCAGATGCTTATTTGGATTGAATTTTAGATATATTCTGTCTCCATTATTAACTGGAAAGCACAAGAAATCTTCAAAATGACCATTGTCAGCTACCAGTACTTGTATCATTTCTATGAATGTAGCCATACACATAATGACCAAGCTTTTGTAACATTCTAAAAGCTGGAATTTGTTTGCTTAGATTACAAACGGGTCACAGGATTTGTGTTAATTGACCCCACAATTGAAGCAGTTGCTAAGGTCCTTCTGTCAGTAAGAAATGTTACATCATCTGGGAGTAGTTCTCTTCATCCAATAAAAGATGATTCAACTTAAACACTACTTAAAGGATGGTTTCTGCATCAGAAAATACCTTCAATCTTCTTACCCTTCACCAACAGCAAAGTGGAGAGTATACTGCATGCACAAAAAGACTGATTTCCTGACAAATTTACTTTCTGAAGCTCTGGCAGATAGATGCCAAAGATTGTGTTGAATAAGAATAATTGAAAATCCCAGCATGTGGATTTAGCTGTGTAGGTTTTATAAACAAGCCGGCATCTAGTTACAGCCTTAATCCCAGTGATGACACATTGTGAGCAACACAGAAATCTAGAGATTTAAGAGATGTCAGGGACATTCACAGATACAGAGGGCGGCCAGAGACAAGAGAAATGGAACAAAACTGGGAAACAGAGAATAAGAAACACTGGGCCCAGACATAAGTAAGACCAGAGTAATGTTCAGCTAGTCAGGAGGAAAATCGGTTAATCAAGTTTAAAAATTAACAATTTACATAAACCATATTTTATGTTTATGTAAATCATTAATTTTTTATGGTAATGGGCAAATATATATTATTTAAAAATTTTGAACTCACTTCAGAGTGACGTTTTTTAACTTTTTCTTTATTTATTTCCAAGCACAGAGAGAGAGAGAGAGATGAGAGACAGAAAGAGAGAATGGGCAGGTTCAGGCCTCCAGCTGCTGCAAATGAACTCCAGGTGCATGCACCACTTTGTGCATCTGAGTTTACAGGGTCATTAGATTTTGCAGACAAGTGTCTTACTTACTGAGCTATCTCTCTAGCCCCTCACTGCAAAATCTTGCAGAAAGCTTTATCAGTTTTAATTATCATCTTAAAATGTTTTAAGTCAATTTTAGTTCTTCCAGGAATACTGTTGAAATGGCGAAGACCATGAGAGCTCTTGGAGAGAGGCTGAATGCACTTTGCATTATGACAGGCTCTTGGGCCTTTGGTGGGGCCAGGGGGTGGAATGTGTTTGGGTGCTGAGTAGATAGGGTAGACTTCGGCTGATCAATCTTCATTACCAACTTGATGGAATTTAGAATCAGCAAGAAGATGGAGAGGCACACCTGTGAGTGTGTCGGTGCAGCATATTCCCGAGGTAATTGAGGGATCATGGATTTAAGCAGGGACATCTTCCCATGGGCTTTGGAGCATGGAAGGAATAAACGGGGAAAGAGGAGAAAGGAAGTAGAATGCTGCCACTTCCTCATTCTCTGCTCTCTGTAAAGGTCATGATCTGGGCTTGACACACAGACCCCTCTGAAACCAAGAGTCAAATGAAATATTTCTTCTTTTAAGTTGTTTTTGTTGGGTATTTTTCACAGTGACCTGAAAGTACCTAATACAATTCCTATGGTGAGAAATTCTTATATACGTTCTATTATTTTTGTACTGATAATGATTTTGAGCATTAAACTTAATCATTTTTCTTTGTTTCATATTTAATATTATTTTCATCTAGACCACAAGCTGATTTTTGATGATTTTTTGCATGAAATTATATAATATGCTATCTCAAGACCAGCCATTTGAGGACTGTATGATAAATTCACATACGAATTTCTACACTGCCAATTTCAGCAGTTAAATTTTGTTTTCATGCTATACAATTGTCCTCAATGAAGTAGACTGTGCCTGAAATAAGTTCACTTCCTATACTTGACGCCAGTACCCAAAACGATTGGTGGGTACAAGCTCACGATTGAGAATATATTCTTCTTGGATCTGAAGTATAGTAAGACTTGGATGGTAATAATGCCAAATATACTATTCTTCCGTATTGTCTACTACTCAGTGTTAATATTGCCTGAGTCTTAGGTTTGACATGCTCTCTCTACACTGAACTCCTCACCCTGTAGGCTTCTTTTGCTTCAACCTCCCTCCATTGTATTTACTTTTTAAAAATCTTTATACTCTCTTTCAACTGCATGTGGAGTTTTAAATAGTGCATCTTCATGAAAATTTAAACTGATATCTGGAAAATATATCTGAGTGTGTGCTGTTATTATTAAGACATTCAACCCCTCATGTAATATTCTCCATGAAGCAAAATTCAACTGTGTCCATAAAAAGTGAAAAAAAGAAAAAAATATGGCATTATGCAAGTCACGTTTGTTGGGATTCTAAATTCAGTATGGTTAATTTAAAAATGACTTTAATAAAGTATTATAACCATCTCTTTCCTCTTCATTTTGAACTCCCTTTGTTTTTGACATATGTTCAGCAGCCCTTTGGGGAAAATTTAAAAGAATCAAATTTGGAGAAAAATAAAGCAGATCCTGGTTTGCTTTCTCCTAAAATTGTTGCCGATGTGTTTTAGCCACGGCTGCCAGCTCGTTCTGTCTTGTGGTGTGCCACAGGCGAGAATTGGCATCTGCCGTACCTTCCCCCTCACGAAGATGCAAGCCACATGCCGAAAGATGCTGCCACCCTGTCTGACACACTGCAAATCCATTTCCATTCTGCGTTACTTTCTCGGGATTCACATGCTGTTCTCATCCCTTCTACTTCAAGCCACAAAACATCGCCACCCCAAGTGAAATTTTACAAGACAATTTCCAATTTTGTTCCATTTTCTTAGACAGTTGTCTTCATGCAACTTTTTTTTAACAATATGTCAGGAGGCACAAAATCACCTAAAGGTATCACCTCACTTCCTACAGTAGATACATTTTCTATGCCTAAAAATGGGTATTTTTAGTTTAAAAGAACAAAAATGTTCTGATTAAAGTACACAATATATTTTATGTTATAAAATATATTGTCTTTATACCCTAGCCCTAGCTTCATTCTGTACCTAGTGAAGGAAATTAATGACCTCAGGTTTCTGCACTTAGTGCCATTGAACCTGGGCTATCCTTCCCCCAAACGTTCCATACCGTGTGTTCCTTTCATTCAAGTTTCTGCTCAGTGATTGCCTGTGAAGAGGGAATTTCTCGAGTTTCCTAAGAGAGCATCTTCTATTTCTCTTTATTCTGTCATCCTTTTTATTGCTGTAATATTTATTATTTCCTTGCTTCACCTTCTGTAATTATTGCACAACACATTTTCTTTGCTAACAAATTTCTAGGAAGGAAGGAAGTGCTTCATGTTTATTGCTATATCCCTACTTTCTGGAACTGTTTATTGAACATAAGTGCTCACTAGCTAGATATTAAAGGAACAAATGAATTAATCACCCAAACATCATGATATGCATGTCATTATCTCCATTTTATGGATAATGTATATATAATACTGAAAGACCCATAGAAAGGGCTAGAGAGATGGCTTAGCAGTTAAGGACCCTTGCCTATAAGGCATGACAGCTCAGGTTTGATTCCTCAGTACCCACATTAAGCCAGATGCACAGAGTGGCACATACATCTGGATTTCAGTTGCAGTGGCAAGAGGCCCTGGTGCCCCATACATATCCTCTCTTCTCTCTCTTCTCTCTCTCTCTTTCTCTCTCTCTCTCTCTATTTCTGTGTCTGCTTACAAATAAGTAATAAAGAAAAATATTTTTTAAAAAGACCCACAGAAAGTCTAAGGAGTTAATCCTATGCAAATATGAGCTGGTAGAGAAATTAATTGAAATTTGATTGATCTGAATTTGGAGCTGAGGATCAACTTTTATATATTTAATCAAATACCTTCAATAAAGATTTCTGAAATCTATGGTTACATAAAGTACATATTGTTAGTCTTCTGTGTTGTAAGTCTTCTATGCTGTATTTGGTTAATGCCATAAAGGAGATACCACTTTTCAATGTGAAGTTTTGAGAGGAAAACTATCATGTATTGTCTTTTATATTTTAATTGAGTGATGAAACTGACTGTTAGAAGTTCAGACCCAAAGTCCAACAATACTTGAAGACATAAGTTCTGTAAGCCATGCAGCCTTGGGGCAAGATGCTATCCCATCCCGGCTTTGCAAGAGTCCCCACAAGCCTTGGCTGACACCAAGAGCCTTTACCCACAATAAATAAATAAATAAATAAATAAATAAATAAATAAATAAATAAATGAATGAATGAATAAATGAATAAATAAATAAATAAACAAACACCCTTTCATGTAAAAGTTGCTGGTTGTTTTCATCTGCTATGAACAAGGCAACTTGTCATGTAGTTATAGCTAACAAATACAAGATTTGAGCAATTTTTCTTTTCTCAAAATTACTTATAATAGGGCTAGACAAATGCCTCAGTGGTTTAGGTATTTTGCCTGCAAAACCTAATGACCAGGGTTTGATTCTCCAGATGCAGCAAGTGGCTGGAGGCCCTGTCGTGCCCAGTCTGTCTGCCTGTCTTTCTTCTCTCTATCCCTCTCTGCTTGCAAATAAATAAAACTAACTAAAAATAAATTACTTAGAATAAATTTTTAGGGAAAAGAATTATTTCAGTAAGTTGTTTCATATTGAATAACACAAGCTGAAGGTCATTTAAAACCTGTCAATATATACAAAAAATAAAGCAGCTAAAATTCCAGACCATCTTATCTTCAAATATCTGGTCAATCAAGTTATTCCTTATTTGCCTTGATTTGAAAATAGCAGGCAAAATTATAGATTAAAATCAATAGGCACTTGGTATGTACCTCAGTGGCAGGCATTATAGTTTCATCCCAGTACCATGAAACAAAATAAAACAAAAAAGACAAAAAAATTTACCAAAATTTAATGTTTGGAAACTTTATACACAATCTATCATTTTTGTAAAAAAATTTAAGAGCTGAATTTTATGTTGCATTGTCGGATACATCTATGGTTTGTATATTTGATGTATGTCTTAAATTCTATCTATAATTATAACATCATTTTGGTAAAGGAAAGTATGATTTACTTTATGAGTTTCATATTCAACATGTGACTTTTACCAATACACAGTCTAACCAAAAGTAGAATCATCATTCTGTACCAACTTTTCAAAAAAAAAAAAACCCACATACACACACACACACACACACACACGGTATCAAAGCAGCACAAGGCTGTTTGTCCCCAGTTGTTCTAGCTCAGCAGCTAAGGTAGACTATGTCCATGTCTTAGATAAAGCCACAGTCAGAAAAACACTCACCACTCACCCAACATTTCCTCTGAAACTCATCCCTGAGAAGTGTTGTCATTATAGATAACAAGTTTCATATCAAACATTGTCTGTACCTCCAGACCCAAAGTCAACACCTAAGTGTGGTCCACATGAAGAAAACAATTATGTATTTCCAAATCTATGGATGATTTTCCCAAACATGAACACCTCCTTAGAAGATGTGATTTCTCCAGGCTCCCAAGCACTTGCAGAATGCCAGAAATCCATGTAAGATTAAGGAGGGCAATTTTCACAGGATCCTTCATCATCAATGCACAAGCCGACTTTGTTCACAAATCCCCATCCCACCACATAAGGGAAAATCATTAAGAAACTGAAGCAGAGGTGGGGAGATGACTCAGTGGATAAATTGAATGCTACACAAGCCTGAGTACCTGAGTTCAAATCCTCAAGCCCCACATAAAGGCTCACAGTCTTCATAGAAGTCTGTAATACTTGCAGGGACACAGAGACAGAAGAGTTTCCTGGAAGATCTCAGACCACATGGGCTCGTGGTAGTGAACAGTAAGAATGAGAGAACCTGCTTTCAAACAAGGTGCCAAGTGAACACTGACCCTGAAAGCTGTCCTCTGACTAATACACATGCACTGCGGTTCACATACATGAATGTAAACACCTACATACATACATATATACACACATCATATGTAGATATACATACACAAAACTCTGAATAAACTAATAATTAACTATGTTATTTGTGAATGCTTTGTCCCCTGGTTTAAACTTTGACAGAGATGTAGTTGGGACACTGCTCTTCCAAGTTCCATTTTCTCTCCTTTGCTCCTGGAGGTGCCATTTAGGCAGAAGAGGAAGCTATGTGTCCTCAAGACAAAGACAGCAGGACAGCTGTCTCTTGGGCCTCAGACTGCCCTTTGATTTCCTCCCTGGACACTGTGAGAAAAGTTTTTCAGCCTGGTGACAGGGGTTCTTTTTTGCATGGTCAGAAGCCTTGCCATCTTCCTTTCACTGGTTCAACCTCACTCTCCTTCCACGGAGTCCCCATCACCACCTCCTGGATTCTGGTCCAGACAAGGATAGCACACCTTCTGCTGTGGTTCACTACAACAGTTCCATGGCTCCCAAGTCCCTGGGCGATAGGGGTTGCTGGGCCACCTCCATGACAAGCTCAGGGAGCTTAGAGGGGTTCCCCAGGCTGTGCTGATGGTCACTTCCTTGTCATTCCATCTTTTCTAAGATTCTGTCCTGTGGATTGGAAACCCATTACCTCAGAGGTATTTTATGTCATCTATCTTATGTCTACAAGCTTTGAAGAAAAGATTGTCACCTGGTCTTTACCTTGATTCATCTGGGTATTTCTACTTCTCATCCCAAACAGGATTTCTCCCCTGTGGGGTAAAGAAGAACATTTGTTTCTGAAATAATTTTACTAGCTCTTTCTGACTATCCAGGATTGCAAGTGCTTTTTTTAACCCTTTGAAACTGTACTTTTCATAGAACTAACTTTCTTTTGCACTATGACTGTAATCTGTGATTAAAACTCGGAGAATCTTTGTTTTAGAGACAAAAGGGAAACTTTTGGAATTTAGGAAAACACTGATTTCTCTCCACAGGTCTTGTTGTAAGATGACATTTTTCTTTTTTTTATCCTCAAAGCAGTCAGCTTTGGAACATAAAGCTGATGAATATGTAACCTGTTTTTTTTAGTAGCTGCCTCTTCTCTCAGGATGTAATAACCTCATGGTTGTCAAAAGCAGCTGGGAAACATAACAGAAATTGAAACATAGTTGTTATGGTTTAAAAGTGAACCATTCCCAATTGGCTCATGTGTGTGAAAACCTGGTGCCAGGTTAGGAACATGATTTTGACAGCCTGGCCCCACTTCCTGTCCACTCTCAACTCCCGACTGTGGACGCCATGTGATCAGTCACTTCTTGTTTTCCAGCCACAATGGACTGTATTTCCTCAAAGTGTAAGGCAAAAGTAAGCCCTTCCTCCTTTCAGTTGCTTCTGGTCATAGCAACAAGAAAAGAAACTGGTAGAATAATTTTAAATGAAAACATCGTTTTGAGAGCAATATATTATACACACTTTTCACTATGAACGTGTTGCTGCAATGCCCTATTTTCTAGTCTAGTCTGCATGGTCTCACTCAAGTTTCCTGTCACCTCTCATATTTATGGATTTCTTCCATAAAAATACAGTATATACTTACAAGCTTAATCAAACTCATTGTTCCTGATAACTTGTTCACCTTCTTAACTCTTAGTGGTTGAATCATGACCATGATTTAAACCTAAATGCTTATCACCTTGCATCAATGTCCAGTTTTAAATCTTACAGTTGTTGACTCATACCTCTATTATTGAGAAATGCCACGTCATGTGGGGATCTTCTATCTCTTCTCCACATGTCCATTTTACTCCCCCAATTTTAATATAAAGCTTTCAATCTGTAGGCTGTGATTCTAGTTCTTAATTTTGTGCTGAGATGTAGCCTAGACATGAAGCATCCTCCACAGTCCCATGTAGAGACGTCTCTGTCAACACCCAATGCAACAGTGTTCAGAAGTGGGGTTCTGGGGAGGTGTTCATGAGGACTCTGACTTCAGAATGTGTCATCCATTGATGAGTGGGTCAGGAGATTATTGGAGAGAGGGCTGGCCAGAGAAAGTAGGCTACTGGGAGTTTACCTTTGTAGGGTCTATCTGATAGCTACCCTTTCTGACATCTCTCTCTCTCTCTTTTTCTGTGCTCCCTGGCTACTTAGAAGTGAGCAGCTTTCTTCCACAATGCCTTTAAGCCATGATGGTTCTGCCTTGCCACAGGTTTAAAAGCAATGTCCAGATGACCATGGACTGAAACTTGGGAGACAGTGAACCAAAAGCAATCTTTTGTCCTTGAAGCTGATTTTCTGGGGCAGTGGGAAAGCCAACTCACAGATACATTTCAAAGTTTTAAATGAAGCCTTTGAAGTTCATGTTTTGTTAAAATATCTATGTCCAGTAAGGAAATGGAAAAGAGGAAAAAAACCAATGAATAAACAGAACACATTCTTATAATGGAATTAAGGGCCTTAGATACTTATATAAATGATATGGTTTTGATCATTACTTGCCACTTTATTTTAAAAAGAGAAGGATAGACAGCAAAAGCACTTAAGCTCTCACAGCTTTTGTAAGAAAGCCAATATTTACTTGGGACTTTGACTATGATAAGATCACAGTAAACTGAAGACTGATGTTTAAATTGGGAAAAAGTAAAGAATGGGGGTCTAAACATGAAAACCATATAAAACAGCATAAAATTAGAAGTAATCATGAATATATTAGATATAAGAATAGTCATGCCATAGTGGAGTCTCTGTATAATCTTGACCTTTGGAATTCAATTTTCAGTTTCCTTCAATCTTACGTAAGCCTATCCACTCCTTCAGCAGTTAGTCTACTAATAATTTGCATCTAGTACACTATACCCTTCTGAAAAAAAGCTAAATATTTTCAGTTCTCCACTGAATTTATATATATATATATATATATATATCAAATTATCAGTGTTCAAAACAGATGAAGAGTTAAGAGATGCCAGAAACCCAGTCAACCAGTTGTGGGCTGCTCAATACCTTAAGAGATATTAATTGGAAGCATGGGTATTTTATCCTGTAATTAAAAGAAAATCTTCAGTATTTTTTGGAAGATCAATGTTACTGAAAGGTCCAGAGAAACACACACAGATAAAAATAACATCAGAAATAATGAGCTAGGCCATGGGAAATTATGATTATTGACTTATCCAGTGCTCCTCATTAATATTCAAGATCCTAAAAAGTATTAGCCAAGGCAAATTTATCTCCCTCTTTAGCATATAATAACTATTAGTCAATGTCAATTAGATATATGAATAAAGGGTCTTGATGGGAAATTCAGTTGGATGATATAGAAATAGTTAACTGTATAAGGTCTTGAAAAGTAGCATAGGTTGAAATAATGAGACAAGCATTTGTCAAATGAGGACCTGATATTTTCTGTAGCATTTCTGAACACTGAAGCTGGCTCAGTGGTACCGCTCTGAGAATGCTTTCAACTAGCTCTGTGCTTTGGGCCACAGTGCCTCAGCTTCCCATCAGGAAATGAGGACACAGAGTGGTTGATTCGAGGTTCTTGTGTGGATGTAATGAGTCAGTCCACAATTGGGGGAAATGGTGAGAAGCGTGTATGCAGCCCCGAAAAGTGGGTACTAGTGTGGTTAAGTGATGGGGCACCTCAGGGAAACATGATTGTCAGGCTGCCCTAAACTCTTGGGCAGAACACAGCCTTCTCCTCTTCCTCCTATGGCCTCCTGTTGTAGGATTGATGTTTGAACTTTTCAGGACAAGGCATCAAATATAAAGCTTGATAACAGGACATCCAACCACAAAGTCATGCCATTCTGAAGTGGATGTGCAGAGGCTTTGCTCATGTGACTCGAGGCATGCCCTCATTGGTGCTTTTATACCCGACTCTCTAGCTATTCTTTGTGAACACATAGACAACTGGAGATCAGTGTTGAATGTGGACATTGGAGATTAACTTGAATTTCCATTCACCCTCTAATCTAAATGATAACAGACTTGAAAATTATAAAAACAGTAAAAGCCAATCTCTCTCAGACGTGGAGATTCATATAAATTCACGAGTTTATGTCACTACGACATGAAAAATTGGAGGAATGGGGAAAAGGATTGGTGGGTAGAGGAACTTGCTTGCAAAGCCTGCTGGCCAGTGATGGATTCCTCAGTACACACATAAAGTCAAATGCACAAAGTGGCACATGTGTCTGGAGTTCATTTCCAGTGATGAGAGGCCCAAGCACACCCAATCTGTATATCCCTCCCTCTCTCTAGCAAATAAATAAATAAATAAATGAAGTTTAAAAAAACAAAAAAATTGCAAGACGAGACAAAAGAGCAGAATATGACACTTTAATTTTAGTGTTTCATCTGTGTGTGTGTGTGTGTGTGTGTGTGTGTGTGTGTGTGTGTGTGATGTATGCAGGTAGTATTTGTGAGTGTGCACATGTTGGCATGGGTGTTCTTGTGGACATATGTGTATGGCAACTAGAAACCAATGCCAGCTGCCTTCCTTCATTGGCCTCCACTTTATTTTCTGAGACAAAGACTCTCACTGGCCCTGAGCTGGATCAGATAGTCACCCCCAGGACTACTCCTGTCTCTGCTTCCCCAGTGCTAGAGGAATGGGTTAAAGGAATGGGTCTCTTCACCAAGATTATTTTTTGGGTGCTGGGGATCCAAGCTATGGTCCTCATGTCTCTATTACAATCACTTTACTGACTGTCATCTCCTCAGCCCCTGCAGTCAAATTTTATATAGTAACAAAATCAAGAATAAGTAGTAGGTTGGTTTCTGGTCTGACTTAAATGAGCCTGAATTCTAACTTATATCATATTAATACTTTAAATTTATTCTCAATGTTTAAAGATATCTGGTTAAAAATATATTTGGAAGTGCTATTCTAAGATCTCCAGGTACTTTACTCTAGACAGAGGAGTTTCTTTTAACTTTCAGTTCCTTTTAACTCAACGAAATGCAACTGGACTGAGTTGACATCTAAAAACAAATATAGTCATGAGTTCTTGCCATACATATGATGCAGGAGCTCAACCACTGAGCTCTATGCCAACCAACACCACCATCCCCAGCCCTAGCTGTCAGTTCTCACTTGGGAAAACCTCATGAGTTTCCGTAACTCTGCCAAACATTTTTTCTCTTCTTCTGTCTTATGCCTCAGCTCATGTGATTTCCTTTATCTCTCTGAATTAGTTACTTGTTTGGAAATCCAGCTATTATGGCTTGAATCTAATATTTCCTCTAAAAGATTGTTTTAGATGCCTGGCTTCTATTATGTGTTAGCTCATAATGCTAATGGCTTTAGGGAAGTGAAGGGATCTTGGGGCTCCAATTTAATTGAATGAATCCACTGATGGATTCGTAATTTCTTGTTTTTAATGGGGAGGTGATACAAGCTAAGAAGTGGGGCCAAACAACCAAGAGTAACTAAGATTCACTATAACAGAAAATACCAGTCCAAAGCATCTTCAATTATTCCTTATTTTCTTCGCTGAAAATCAAATAAAATATGTCTGACACTAGCATGCCTTTGCTGGTGATCTTTATTAACCCTTATAGTTCTAACCACAGTTTTCAGATATCTTCAATAATAGTTAAAATTTAAAGCATGAATAGTAACCTCCTCCTATAACCACTTTCCTTCTAAAGTTTATTAGAATCTCGAAGAATTGCTGCATATTTAAGTCAATGATTTAACTTAACCCATGATTTCATTAGACTTTAATATCACTGATATTTCTGAGGTCTTAATATAGGTTTTCTCTAATAGCCACCATTTGATTATCCCCTAAGAATGTATCAGAGAACTTTTACACAGCACCTCATTAAAAGTAAAAAACTGCATAAACAATATAATCATTGTTTATACGGAAATGTCAACACCAGCTCTTGGTACATACAGTGTCACAGACAGTATATTCTTTAATGCATTGCCTCATATAATTAGTCCCATGGAAACCCTCTTCCTGCTCACATCCCTTTCTGATGGATCCCTTGTCTCAGAACTCCAAGAAGTAATTGAACTACATATCAAAAGCTCCTGCAAAAATTATTGAGAGAATTATTTCTGTTAAATAAAAAAGCCTGTGCTTCATAGGCATCAAACACTAATTATACAACCCTCAGACAGGAGACACTCATGTGTGACACTGGGATTCAATTTTATGCCCAATACTTTTTCTGAGTGGATGTGAGAGAGCACAGCACAATGGATGGGTGCTTAGCCTCTCAGTTCTTTCTCCCAGGCAGCATTTGGAAGAATCTTAGAGATGGCAATTTTTTTCTGAAACACTTCTTTTCTTGTTTGTTTGTTTTTTCAAGGAAAGGTTTTGCTGTAGCTCAGGCTAAGCTGGAACTCACTATGTAGTCTCAGGGTGGCCTCAAACCCATGGCAATCCTCCTGCCTCTGCCTCTGTGACACCTTTCCTACATCACAGTTCTTTGCCTCCACCTGACTCCACTTTTCTGTTTTATTTTTCCATTTAATCTCATTATCTCACCCATCTTCTAGGAAACTAAAACTTTGACCCAAACTGGTGCTATTCAGCTTGCTTTTTCTTTGGAGAACTACAGCCCTCCAATGCTTGAATGTGATAGTATAAATGTATGGCCCCATAGACTCAGGTGTTTTATTAAAATTGAGTTTGCAACTTCAGCCCCTAGCTGGCAGATTTCTGCTATGGGGAGGGGGAATACCACTGGGGGTCAGATACTGGAGTCCCTAAGGTGAGTTTGGGGGCAGATCTGGAATCCAGCCCAAAGGTGTTAAGAGAGCAGTTTGAGCTCTGATGAGTTTGTGCCTGCTGCTCACGGGTGTTTGCTTGCTGCAGTCATTTTTCTCTGCTTGGATGTATAGAAGTAAGGAGCGTTTTCCATCATTGGTAGAGTTTGTAAGCTAAAATAAACCCTTCCTCCCATAAACTATGTTTGGTTGGATGTTTGTCTCAGCAACATGTAGCTGACGGAAACCATCTCTTTCTAGGTCTGACACCATTCATCATTTTAATGTTCAAAGTATTTTATAACCCATGGCTTCTGTATCCTTGACAATTTCTGTTCTTTGTAGCTTTTTGGTATTTTTGGTCACCTATGTTTTTAAGGTTACATACTTAGCTTTTCTCTTATTATCTTCTATTTTCTCCTAAAAGTGTATTTTATTTCACTAGACTGCAAACCACATGTGACTGACAACTCAGTAAGCTTCACCTCCTAGTCATTGGGCACTTGAATCTACAACAGAAAACCATGTGCATTTTATATTATCCTCAAGCTTCTCTATCATTTCCAACCTATCATCAAAATTTGGTGCTGGAGAGATGGCTCAGTGGATAAAGTGCTTACCACTCAAGTCAGAGTACCTGAATTTGCTTCCCAGACTTTATGTTAAAAACCCATGGCCTGCTTCTGTACTCTAAACACAATACACTGATGTGGGTGAAGAAAATGGACGTTTTCTGGGAACAGGCATGGGAAGTGATACAAAGAATAGCAGAATGAAAATCCAGAGAAAGGAACCCTGCCTCAAACAAGCTGGAAAGGCTTGGACTGACCTGAAATTGGTCCTTTGACCGTCACATTCGCACATGTGTGTACACACACACACACACACACACACACACACACAATCATGCACATACCACACACATAAATATGCCCACACAGCTCAAAATTAAATTAAATTAATTTTAAAATTATATATTGTTTATTTTCCAAGTCCTAGGTTCAATCTTTACTGAAATGTCCTTCTTACTGATGCTGAAGTATTCACTATTCATCTACTTGACTGTCACAAAAGCCTTCATCTCTATCCACTTCCTAGGCTACCCCTTCAGATCTGCCTTTACTACAGCTGCCACCACAGGCAGGAAACATGTGTATGTGATTATGCCATGTCAGACCTTCTTGGCCTGCAGAATCCATCTCACCTTTGTTCAGTAGGAGGCTCTATACCAGGAAAAGCCCAGCTTGACTCTCAGCTTCGAGCCAACACCACCAAAAAGTTGCTTCTACTTTCCCTTCAAACATCATGCCTTCTCTTAGCACTGTGACTTTGCTCATGATATCCTCTCCATATTCAAGTCCACACTACAGCCTCATCATCATCTCAACAGAACAATTCTATCCCTAAGCTGAGACACCTCACTCCTCTCCTCATAGTGCTGCATGGTTTGGCCACTGTTCTGTTTCCAAGAAAATTCTGTCTTCACATATGGCATTTATGATTTTCACTCTCTCTCTTCCATTGGTAGTACAAACCTTGAAAACAGAAATCACATTTGTAGTCCTGAAAGCCCTCAATGGCTAAGTCATTGCCAAGCATGTAGTATAGGATTATTGAATGAGAGAATTAATATAGTGATAAGAAAACTATTCTACAGTTCTCCACCTCTTGTTCATTTTCTTGTATGGAAAATTTTGTTCACTTCTCCATTATTTCTCTGCCCTCTCTGACTGAATATTCTTATAAAATTATTCTAGAATTCTTCTGAATTACAAGCTTGTTGATGATCTGGACAGCACCCTGTTGAACATGTCGTAGCCATGACTTCTGTCAAAGTGTAACTACTACTAGGCACACAAGCAAGCCTCTAAAGGGCATCATTCATGGCTCATTTTTACATAAAACTAAGTAAGAAGTAAACAGAACAGAGACTGTGATGATTATGATATTCATCACATTGAGCACTTGATATTTCATAAGGAACAAACCCTCATTTTCTACAGCATCAAAGTGAATGGTGAGTACACAGTATAGCCCAAAATGTGTCTTTCAGAGATTCATATGTTAAAATCCCAATTCCCAGTACCTTAAAATGTAACTTTTTAAAATTAGGGTCTCTAAAGAAATATTCAAGTTAAACTACTCAAGTCAGTAGGGTAGGCCCTAATACCACATGACTGTTGTCTTTATAGGAAGAAATTTAGATACAGACACATAGAGAGAGCTATATAGGAAGAGACAGAGAGGGGAGATTGTGTATGTAAGCCAAGGAGAAAGTCCTCAGGCTTAACTAGCCCTACCATTAGCCTGATATTGGGTGCCTAGCCTCTGGAGCTGTTGTTGTTTAAGCTATCAAGTCTATAAAATTATGTCGTAGTAGCCCTAGTGAATCAAAGCAATAAGCAATAATCTTAGCCTCAAATATTTTATAGTAGTAAGATTCTTTGCAGAGAAACAAATCTTACTGTCAATGAAGCAATGCAGAAAAAAGTAATCTCCTTTCTTCTTTGCTGATTTTTTTTTAAATGAACAAAGCTTTAGGACTAGCTTTGGAATACCTTCAGCTGTTGGTGACACACTTTGATTGAGGGTAAGAAACACAGATGGTAATTTCCATTTTTAAAAACATCCACAAATGGTAACCATCTGGAGATACACAGTGTGGATCTATGTGTCCTGAATGATGCCACTATGCAAACCTTCATTCCTCTGGCCAGAAATGCTTTGAGGGTGCACACATGGAGATCTTAAATCAGTTCCACTAGGATATTTGTATTTCAAAATATCCAAGAAACAAGGAAAACACAACCAAAGATCAACCTTAATACCCAAGATTAATTAAACATTGTCATCCCCGAGATGTTTTAGGTTAATTGATTTGATGCTTAATCTTCAATAATGTGCTCCCCCACCACCTTTATTTTACCTCCATCCTAAAATAAATTCAACAACTCTTGCCTTTCCATGTTTACATTTTCACGGCAAATAATACAGACCTGAAGGCAGGAAATCACCACTGGGGTGGTATTGATCTAGTCAAAGATTTATTGGATGGCATTAATCTCATTAGATCCAAACTAAATACAAAAATATGATTTAATTTTCTTCAAAAGTTTGCAATTGGTGGCAATATATGACATTAAAGCTCTCAAAATTCGCCATCTTTAGAGCATTAAAAAGCTAATAAGTAGATTTAAAGTCCTTTCTTATTTTACCTGTCCTGTAATTTATGGATCAACTTTTATCCATAAATATTCTATTTGTGTTTGCTGAATATCTTCTCCACAAAAAATACTTGTTGGGTACATTATTCAAGGTACTGAGATATGAAATAAAGCAAAAAAAAATCCTATGCTCAGTAAAGCTGTTTTTCTTCAAAATTTTAATACAAGCCATGTTACCAAGTAGCACTTTTTCTTTTCATTCTACAATGTATATATATATATATTTCAAAAAATTTGGGCAAAATAATTATATACTGTTATATCAACTACTCATAAGTAATATTTTTCAAGTAAGCAATTTAAAATATTAATTTTCATGCATTCTTAATGAAATACTGAAAACTATGCAAGTAGTACATTTAATAGTTTTATTTTAATAAATTTTATTAAATTACAAATTAAATCCAAGTAATTATATCTTGGTTCCCCTGCTCTATTGATTATATTTCCTATTGCATTGGTTAAAACTTGCAAAAATGTAATGCTTTTTTCATTCCTGACTTTATTAAGCACTGCAACTTTTATTTTTAATATTTATTTATATGGGTGTTCTAGAGCTAAAGAACTCCAGATACATGAGCTACTTTGTGCATCTGGCTTTACATGGGTACTGAGAAATCAATCCCCAGTCATTAGGTCTTGCAGGCAAGCACCTTAGGTGCTGAACCATCTCTGCAGCCCAAAACTCCATTTTTCAGTAGTTTGTTTTTAGAGTTTTAGACTCACAACAAAACTAAATAAAACATATAGAAGTTCTCCAATTACCTTCTGTACAATTTTCCCCATTATTAACATCCCCCATCAGAGTGGTTCATTTGTTACAATGAATGAATTCACATTGGCATTTCATCATCATCCAAGGCTCATAGCATCTATGAGAATTCACTCTTAGTAATATACATTCTATGGGTTCTGAAACAGATGATAACACACGCAGTAATATCAAACACCTCCATACAAAGCTTATATGCCCTTTCACCATCACTAACAAGTACTATTCTTTTATTTTCTTCATAATTTTACTTTTTTCAACACACAATGTAGTGGGAATCCAGCAATAGGTATCCTTGTCAGATGGAGCTTAAAAATATTCACTAAAGTTTCCGAGGTTTCTCCTTGTGACTTGGTAGCACAGTTCTTTTCAGTGTTAAACAATATACCACTATCTGGATGCACTAGAGTTCACTCACCTCCACCAACTCCTGAAGGACATCTTGGTTGCTTCTCAGTTTTAGCAATTATGAGTAAATGTGAGTAAAGCTGTTAAAAACATCCCTGGACAAGTTTTCATCTCATTTGTTAAATAACAAGGAGTGACAATCTTGGACTCTATGATGTAAGCATGTTTAATTTTGCAGGAAATTCATAAACTTTAGCATCCCATCAGTAATGATGAGCGTTCCCAGTGCTCCACTTGCTCCCAGCCTTCAGCACGGTCAGCATTCTAATTTGACTGTTCTGATAAGTACATAGTATTGACTTGTTATTTTAATTGGTACTACTCTGATGATATATAAGATGGAGCACATTTCCAAATGTTCATATTCTATCTCCACATCTCCCTAGGTAATGTCTTTGGCTTATTTTAAAACTGAATTATTCATTTGCTTATTGTTGAATTTTAAGATTTTCTTGTGTATTTTGAATAATCCTGCTTTATTAGATATGCGTCTTGTAAGCATTTTCACCTAGGCTGTACCTTGTCTTTTTATTCTCCTAACAATGAGAGTATTGGAGCCTTATCTTGGCTCTTGGTACATAGTAACCCAGTAACTGAGGTCCTGGAAAACAGTCAGGCAAAGCTCTCACTGAGTCAGTGGCTTTGGGATTCTTGTCTTGGGAATTCAAAGAATTGGAATCCACAGACCAGAGGGTAAGATTGAAAGATTTTATTTAATTATACACAGAACTTTAGAAAAAAAATGGAAGGCAGAACTCTTGCACATGAAGGCAAGCGATGGTTTACAGCAATAGAAAAGCCCAGCCTGAGACCCAGGTTGGGGTCTTTTATGTGAAACCCCTGGATGTGTGGCTGGACAAGTCAGTGCAGTGCTGATATGAGGTGTCTGGAGTCAGGTTTTCTGAGGGGAAAAGGCTAGTTATTTATATTTCTTCTTCACCCAGAAAAGTAAGAGATGAGAACAGAGACACATGTTGATGTCCTCTAATGAGGTTGTAGGATATGATGGAAAAAAAAAACAAAAACAAGATTTCTCCTTCTGACACTTCTGACCTGTGGAATGACCAGGATTCTTCTCCTACAGGCTCAAAGATATTCATTGTTTTTAAGTTTGGGGCCCTGTCACCCCTAAACTGCCTCAATTGTAATTTTTGTGGAGCAGGAGACAATTTTAATTAATATGTAGCTTACCAAATATGTATTTTAATAAATCATGCCTTTGAAATTGAATCAAAATATCATTATGTGCTCATTGTATTAGTGAATTTTTCATTGATAGTACAAAATACCTGACCAAAAAAATCAATAATTGGAGGGTAGTAGGAAGGGTGTGTTCATGTATGTATGTGTGTGCTAATGTGTGTACATATGCGCATGTATTTATACATATACACATGTACATATTTTTCTTTTATTTATTTGTTTTCTTAAAGGTGGATTTCAATAATCAAAAATTTTAAATTTTTATACTAATTAATTTTGACTTTTTTAACATTTAGAACTTTAATATATGAGCACATTGCAAATTGGTCATATTCTTCTCAGGTCATATGCTTATGTTCATCTTCCCCATCTCCACTCCACTGAGGGACCTCAGTGAAAACTGGGTTATATGTTTTCACTGTGGGGTCATGAATCAACCAGTCAGTCCCTGTGTGTGGGGGGGGGAGGGTGTCATGGTTTGATACAGGTGTCCCCCACAGACAATTGAATGTGTTCTGTTAGATCGATCCTCAGCTGATGGCAGTTTGGGTTTTACAACCTCGATGAAGCTGTGTTGTTGGGGACGGGCTTATGGGGGTTATAAGCCAGCTTCCCCTTGCCAGAGTTTGGCACACCTTCCTGCCATTGTTTGCAGTGCTGTGGCAGAGGTGATGTCCAGCCCTCTGCTCATGCCATCGTTTTCCCTGCCAGGATGGAGTCTCCCCTCGAGTCCGTAAGCCAAATAAACCCATTCCTCCACAAGCTGCTTTTGTTTGGGTTCTTTCTGCGCAGCAACTAGAAAGCTGACTGCAACAGATGGGGAAAATATTTAGAGAACACCTTTTCACCCTGTGGCTTTTACATTCTTCCTGTCTCCTCTTCCACAGTGTTCTCTGAGCCTTGCAGGGCATGTTAGAAATCTCATTAGTGTAGATCTGTTCGTGTTGCTCTCACCGGTACCCTGAGAACTTTCTCCAGGGTGATGACAGTAGATACTGGGGAGACTCAAAACTTAACATTTTGAGATTTTTAAAGACTGGCAAGTCTACGTCCTTTCTGAGAAACACTTGTTTTCTTGGTGCCATGAACACATTTTCCTGTATTCTCATCTACAAATTTAAAAGTTTTAGTTTTTATATTTTGGGGGCACACATATCTTGAATTTGTTTTTGTACACTGTGTGATGGAAGGGTCCCAGTTCATTTATCAAGGAAAATTATCAAGGAGAATTCCTTTAAAAGACTTGCCTTTCAGAATATAAATATAATGATCCATTTCTAGACTATTGCTTTCCATTGACCAACTCTTTTGTTTGTATTTTAAATACATCACTATTTTTATTATTGTAGCCTATATATTTGAATTCATGCAGTATGAGTCCTATTTTATCCTTTTTTTTTTTTTTGAGGTAGGGTCTCAAGCTAGCCCAGGTTAACCTGGAACTCACTCTGTAGCCATTGGCTGACCTTGAACTTGCTGTGATCCTCCTACCTCAGCTTCCCCAGTGTTGGGATTAAAATATGCACCACTACATACGTCTGACTGAGTTCTTTTCTTTGTTTTTATTTTTTAAGGTTTTTTTTTAATGGGTGTCTCAGACTTTCATGTTTCCACACAAAGTTTAGCAAATGCTTATCAGTTTCTATAAGAAAGCCTTTTGGGACTTTCATTGGAACTACACTATATATATATATATATATATATATTTTTACTATTGCAACAAAAGTGACTCATCAAATTAGTGATCATGATGCATATTTTTATTTATTTGACTTTGCTTTAACATCTCTAACAAATGTCTATTTAGCATTTTGTGAAAACCTAGTTTGTTGAATTTATTTTTATGAATTTTTATCATTTAAGCCATTCAAGTGGTATTTTCTAATTTTCTGCTGATACTATTTAAAAATAAAATAGATAATTTAATGCAAATTTTATTCAGGTTCCATTTTATGTTTTCCTTTATCTCTTGAGTTCCATTTACATCTTTCCACCGTTTCCTATACTTCATCTTTGCTCACTGCATAACTGCAAAACACATGTTTGAAATTGACCTATCTCTTACACTGCCAATCTTGCCAGTTCTCAACAGACAGTTCCCACCCTCTGTACCTTTTGCTTATTTTATGGTCTGTAACATTTTCCTTTCTATTTCCATTAGTGTGTGGAAATTTTTACCCTAATATGGTGTTTTCTTTGAAAGAAAATATAGGTTTTCATTGAATATGCTTAGTGTCCATTTGCTTACTTATTACTAGTTGAAGTTTCTGGTCAAATCTAAAAAGGAAAACCTTACAGATAACAATACCTGAAATCTACTCAATTAAGCATAGTTAGAATTAAGAGGAAGGTGAAGCCAGGTCATAGGAGAGGAATTTCATATATATCCAGTTTCTGGTTTTTCCTTTTAATTGGACGGAAACCTACAGTGAAGAAGCAGATTGCAAAGCCTCCTCGTAGCCTCTTCCAGCTGAAACTCTTCACTAGTTGAGGTATTTGCTATCACACCAAGCAGAATGCATAAACCTTGGGTCCCAAAGAAACTTTGGTAATCACTGCTTTTGATCTGAAGTAGGAAAAATAATCCCAGATGATATGTTGCTGGAATATTCTACCTTTCACATCCTTTGGCATTTGATGGGTATTAATGAGACAGTGTTACTAGCGGAGAGCCGAAAGTGCTCTGTGGATTCTTCATTTTGATCTCTGCTACAGTACTTCTACAGAAGCCTTCTAAGAATTAGGGAAATCACTGGATCATTTTGTCGTCTGTAAAAATTCACCATTAATCTCAAGGATTATAAGTAGGCATGAGGAAGGTTATATCCAAGTAGTCACTTATCTTAACATTAGAGATTTTTTTTTAATGGGGACTAATATTTTTGATCTTGTAAATGATCACAGTCTTATCAAACTATTACTTTTCTTGAACAGAGTAAAGAAAAATGAGTTGATAATTCAAAAGTACTTAAATCTAGATGACAGTAAGAAGGCAAAGCCATCTGGTTTTAAAGTATTCACCACCTTCATTTAAAAAAATCAATGTAAACAAAGTTAGAAATAAGATATATATGCTACTTTCAGGCTGTGACAAGAAACAGGAAAAAAAAATTACTCTTTCTTAGTAGTTATGTTGCTTTACGGATTAAAGGGGATTTAAAAGTATTATCTGAAACATGAGAAAAACTGCTGTTACAGTTTCAATTTTCTGAGAAAAGAGTCCCTTTGGAGGTTCCTTGTATGCCAAAATAATAACGGAAGGAACCCTTTAAAATTCCTTCATCTGGGGAGGGAAGGAAAGAGAGATGGGAGAGAGAGAAAGAACAAGGAAAGACTGATTTTGTGTGCATTATTTGATCTAAAGGGTGAATTTATTTTATTTTCTCTAAGTTCCTAGGATTTATACTTAGAAAAATAGACAAATGAGTCTTCACTCTAAAGTTCATGACCTTATAATTTGATCAGTCTTCCAAAGCAACACAGAAAAGGTTTAAAAGATGAAGATATCCCCTATAATACCATTCAAAAATAAGCACCCTCTTATGGAAAATCTTCTAGTCATGAGTGCAGGCCACACGAGAGAGCGTGTGATGGGATACCTTCCCTGACATCTGAAACTCAGAGGCTGTCACAACGCTGACCCAATGCCACTTCGTGTCGTGCCCACCCCAGGCTCCCTGGCTCTGATCTAGGAGCACAATCATGAGAGTGGTTTTAACATCCTGCTCAGGGAGAGCTTCCGGCAGCTTCCTGTTCTAAGAGCAGGGTCCTAATGACAGCTGTGGGCTCTCTGCTTCGTTTTAGTGTTTTCAACTTTTTGAAAAGCAAAAATGCATTCTGAAGCCTCAAAGATTTTATTTTGCTTACATTTGGCTTTTTAAATAATGGCTTTTAAAAAATTATCACACACACTATATATGCATATGCATGTATGTTTAGTTAAGAATACTTATCAAAATCAAAACCTTCTTACAACATGACAAGTGTACCTTTGAAAGTCTGGATGCCTCCAAGAAGCAATATAACTGTGTTTAATAAAAAATAATGATATCAAATTATAACCCTCAACTACACAGTAAATAAAGCTAAAAGCTTTAACAATTTGTAGTAACTATATATATGTGACAATCATCACTAACTGCACAAACCTAGGAAAGTTTTGAATTGGATCATTAGAGTAGTTTATTCAGCTCTATTTGGCTTTGACAGCCTGTCATGCTAAGCTGTCAATTTAGAGGGCTTTGTAGAGTGGAAAGCCTTGAAACATGGGGTTATTCAATTAAGCTCAGAAAGCAGGCCTGTTTGCACATATTGTCTCCCTCTGGACAAAAGTTGGGAAGATTTGTTTTTAGTTTCTTATAAAAGATTGGACTTTCTAAGGTTTGGGGTTAATTTCCTACATGAACCCACCTACATGCAGGCATCTCCTCCTCATCTTACTACAGGGCTGGAGCGTGAGCAACCAGCATATGGAAACGCTCATACCTGGGCTATTGGTGATGGTTTGACAGTCTACCACAAGTGGATCTTGTCTTCTGCCAGCATCTGTGTTGTCATAGCAACTCTCATTGGCTTGAAAATTGGGTAAGAAAAGTCTTCGATTTTTTTAAAAAATCATCATTGACTTACATGAATACCATTTAGGATAACATATTAATTTCTAATATTTTAAGTGTTCAGAGTGAGGATAATCTTATTTAAACAAAACATAAAGGAACATCTAGGACCCTAGAAAATGCAGCACTCAAGGACTGTAATTAGCTAATGGAAATAAGAGAGAAGGGGATGTTGCTGAGTTCCCAAAGCAACATCAAAGTTTCTCTATCCCACCTGCACCACCAGCTCCATCACCTTACCTGGAGATGGGAAATGGGCCTTTCTTCTTTGCCCAGATATCAATCAAGTTAACCAAACAGCACATACACAGACACCAAAGGAAATTTTAGAGCATTTAAGGAGTGTCAGCATAAAAAGAAACAAGCTGAATAATGTGCTCAATGGAATAGTCTTAGAAGGTCCAAAGGAGCACTATTCATAAGATGCATGATGCATGTCTTCAGAAAGATACAGAGTGAGCCGGGTGTGGTGACGCCACGTCTTTAATCCCAGCACCCGGGAGGCAGAGGTAGGAGGATCACCATGAGTTCAAAGCCACCCTGAGACTACATAGTGAATTCCAGGTCAGCCTGGACTAGAGTGAGATCCTACCTCAAAAAAAAAAAAAAAAAGAAAGAAAGAAAGAAAGATACAGAGTGATAATGAAAATCTATAGAAAATCAGCACTATAAGAATAAAAAGACTATGAAGATAGTGATAAGAAAACAGAACATGTGATACATGAACTAAACAACTGAAATTGTTAAATAATCAATATTGTCCAAGAAAATAATTTTACGTACATCTGCCCAAATATTGAGTGATGACATGAAAAGATTTTTTTTAAATCAAGAGACATAGAGTATCAAATTATGCATGATGGAAATAAGAATATAATTAGGAAGGAAACAAATATTTGAAGAAATCATGCCTGAAATTTCTCTTGCATATGAAGTCCTTTAAATTCAAGTGATTTATAAAACAAATATTTAAAGAATTGATTTAAAAAAATAAATAAATGTTCATTCACATAGAAGCATTTTAAGGAAGTGTGAAAATTTTCATGCAGAAAATTCTGAAAGATTTGAGAAGCAAAAAGTAGATTACCTGAAAGAAATAATGCATGCAAAAGTAGAGATCTCAATTGCAACCATATTTAAAAATTTTTGATGAAAAACATAATTTTATGTATCACTTATTTCATGAAAGGGCTAAAAGTATAAGTGTACATTTGGACTTACAAACTCTCACTAATTAACCACAAAAGATCCACACTAAAAGAATTGTTACAAAAAATTGTGTAAAAAATAAAAAAGAAAGAAGATGATGGACAGATTTAGAAATCAAGTATGAACTTCTTCTTAGGACACACAAAAAATTCAAATTAAAGTAAACAAAAACTTAACCAAATATCCAACCTAATACTTAAATGAAGCTAGCTCATAAGCTAAAAATTCAAGAGAGTGCATGCAACCATCTGGATTGTTCTTAAGTTAATAGGGAACTATTACAGTATACACTGATTTTAATAAAATTGAAATTCACTATAAAAAGTTCACTACAAAGTAAAAAAAATTATTTGAGCCAGAATAAAATGAATCAACTCTGTTGAAGGTCTGTAAGCAAAAAGAAAAATAAACCAATGCTGAGCAGAAAATGTAAAAGAAGATAGCAAAAACATTCCCTGAAAGGGTTAATTCCAATGAAGCTAAGTTGTCTGCTCAAAACATCAACTGTAAGGATATAAACAATAAATTCTATAAACAATTAGTATCTATCTTAATGTGTATAGAACAAAGATCATATAGAAAACCACCCAAGAGGAAACAGTGGGTCATTTTAAAAAAAAGGTGCATTAAGACTAGAATACATAACATTTTCACACATGGACATAGCATAGTCATTAAAATGGACCTCAGTATCTGATAAGAATTATAGGAAGATACAGATAAATATACATAGGTCAGGAGGACCAAAAAGAAGCATGGTGTTTGATAGCACATTAAACTACATTCAATATACAGCTACACAAAACTTGAGGTGCCAAACAAGAGAATGTATATATTTAAACTACCTACATAAAAATCTCCCAAGGCCACAAGTCACTCAAGAAATCACAATGCTATCAATTCATAATAGGTAAGAATTGGAATCAGCCCCAATGCCCATCAATGGATACCAAAGCTGTGGTACATTTACACTATGGAATTCTCCTCACCTGAAAGGGAAAAAATGACATAATGAACTGTAAAGAAAAGTGGATGGACTTGGAGCAGATCATGCTTAGCGAACTCACACAAGAGCAGAGAGACAAATGCCACATATTCTCCCTCATAGAGCAAACCTGACAGGTGAACTGAGCGACTGTCAAAGGGGATGGAAGGAATTGGGGGGAGTAACGGTAGGATGGGAAGACATATAATAAGCTAAACCAATAATGATTCAATATCATAAAATCCTTACTTTTATACAGTAAGCTCTTGGGGAAGCTGTGGGCATTGCCTGGTATGAGGGGCCATGAATAGAATGGGAGGAAGTCTAACCTGAAGAAAAAAAGAAAAAAAAAAACTTCCCTGACCCAGTCATTGGTTCCTTCCCACACTGAGCTGTTGAACAAAGAGACCCATGAGGTCCCCAAAACAAGACAGAACTTTGTCAAAGCTCTTGAATACCCACCCCAGGCCTAAGTGAAAACCCTATTGCTGAAGATACCACAGAGTGTAGACACGCAATACCAAGAGACCCTGTTAGATCCAGAATGGTAACCAGCTCCCAGCTGGTAGCATGTGTAGTGCTGGATGGTGTTACATGAGCTGCCAGGAGAAATTGTTCAATGATATTTGGAGAAAGCAGAGATCACTGATATACAATTCAGACTGAGAATGCTGAGCACACTATTATATGGAAGAGACCAGCAAGTCAAGAAGTGATCATCTGTGCAATAGTGGCACTAAACCGAGGAGGATTTCATCCTACTGATTGGATAAGAGATCCGCTTAGTGATTAGGAACCCTTAACTGGAACTGGGATCTATGGAAAAATCTTATGGGGACCAAGAACTTGGGCTCTTAGGGGAAATTCCCACTACCAGAGATCTACAGAGAGGCGACACCCATTAGAATCTTGCTAAATCAACAATGTTTGTCTCATTTAACCGATACTGACCTCACCCTCTGATGGAGATTCTCTTTGCATTTTTCAGAAGGCAGTGAGAGAGCCGAGGACAACCCAATTCCACAGGACATGGGATGATGGCTGACATCCTGTCAGGAGATAACCACCCCTGACCTATCATATAGGGCCCAAAAGAAACCTATGAGAAAGTGGCGAGATAAACAAGAAACCTATCACCACAGCAAGTCAGATAATATATGAAAGGTAAATGGAAACGGACACCAATCATACCCAACACAACCCAAATCAGAAGTCCAGAGACACTTAAGATCTCAGCAATAAAACAGACTTAAAACTCACCCACCATGACTCAGGGAACTGAGCAGAAGGAGGGCGGAAATAATGTAAAACCCATGGTGGGAAAGAATATCCAGAGTCAGTGCCCCCCTCAGCAACAATGCACAGAGGGGAAAAACCAGCTACAAAAAATAAAAATAAATCTCAATGCATAAATGCCATGATTCTGCCCCCCCCAAATAAAACATCTAAAAGAAAAGAGAAAAAGCCATTAATTAAATAAATCAGAATTAAATAGTCCCTGGGCTATGAGGGACATCAGATGATTAAAAAAACATCTAGCATAAAGTGAAAGGATTCTGTTTCAAAATCTGTGCAACAAATAATCTGTCCTTAAAGAATGATAGAGTAAGGTGTGCCTTTAAAGAAGGAATCAAGACACATAAAACTATAAAATGATAAACCCAAGGATGCTAGAAGAAATAAACTGAAAATTTTAAGCCAGAAATCAATGGACTTTTTAAAAATCAAATTACCCAATAAAGAGTTGATTGATGTAACGGAAAAAAATTCCTTGAAACGACTAATAAATGATAAATCTTTAATAAAGTGGTGGAAGAAATATTAAAATTATAAATAAATAACATATAAATAAAAATACTAAAATGCTAGAGTTTTTACTGGCCACCAAATGCCACCAGTAAGCACATTAATAATAAAAGCAACATAAAAATAATACTAGGCTTAAAAAGCATAATAATAAACTATCCTCCACCCACGTGAGACCCAGACACCGCAAGGCCAGGAAACTTTCACATGTCGGCTCCACCTCATCTAACAGATCCAATACACAAACTCTGTATTACAGAATTTTCTCTGAAGATCAAGCAAAAATACCTTCTCATTTCATCTTAAAACTATTACATAGATTATCAAATTTATAATTTTAATTTCACATAATTATAGAAACAAAATACTAGATATCAGTCAATTGGTTACAATATTATATTGACAACAATGAATCCATGTTAAATTAAGGTTTAATTTCAAAACTCTTCCCCACAAAGTTCTTATAGTACAGTTGATTACATTAATATATTTATCAGAAAACTGTCATAAAAACAGATATAACCAAAGGATTTGTGACATTAACAAATATTAAAATTGATCAATTTGAAGAAAAAATTCCAATAGAAAGGGAATTTGTGACTGAATTAAGTGTAAACACTGAAAACAGAACAATCATATTAGAGATAAGAAGTTGTGTTTCATTGGAGATCAAGAACATCCACCATGATACCTGCCACTCAACGTTCAAAGGAAGCCAAAAGAAAGAATAAATATGTAAAAATTTTAAAAAGAGAGAAAAAGTGAAATTATGGATTTGAAATATACTGATAGCCTACACAATTAGCAGGCATCTAAAATAAATAAATAACCCACAACCTTATAAACTAAAAGATGACCTTGTAAAACTCAAAACCATCCATCCATGCAACACAAAATAATATGCTTTATAGGGATTAGCCTACTAGAAAAATCCCAAGATTTTTTTTACATAGGTGTTAAATTAACAAAGTTTTAAATAAAAGGTTAAATTAATAGAGAGGTACACTAAATTCACCAACACATGGAGCCTAATTCGAATCAAAGCCCTTATAAGAAAACATGTAAATTAAACTTGAAAAATTAATTACAATTTAAATAGCCTGAAATACATTCCTCTGGAATCCAATGTGGAGAGCATGAAGAAAGAAATATAAGCAGAGTATGAAAGGAAAAACTAAGTATAAATGTAATGGAGAGGAAGTGTGAAAGAATGCTATGAGCTGGAGAAGATGCTCAGTGCCTAAATCTATCCTTAAAGCTAAATAAATTTACTTTTAAAAAGGTGATCTTCCTTCAGAAGATTTTTATTTTTTTAAAATAGTGATCTCACTCAAGGCATTTTAACATATATTTCAACTTAAGAATACACCAAATGTGAACAAGAGCTCTAATCATAGCCAACCTTGAAAAGCAGCCTGACAGTGGGCAACTTGCTCATGTCTCAGTGCTGTGAGCTTCACTGTGACCTGGTGTCAGGTTGGTGGGGAAAGTGTCACCTGCCTCTCTTGGCATAGCATCTTATCTGGGCCCTTGCCAGCCCGCTGAGCTTTTCATCTGCCCTGGGGCTCATCCCCTGTGCTAGGCACACAAAGCTGCTTCTGGCCTCTCACAACACACTCTGCCAACAGAGCCCCAAGGATCCCACAGTATGTTGATACAGCCTGGAGAATCTCCCAGAAGTCTGGCTTTACCGTGATTTATATAATATGTTCACGCTGAGCTCACGGGGAGCTTCCATATGTAGTTGGGTGTTTTAATGATTTCCATTTCAATGTTTTAATGGTTTCAATCCCTTGTTGCTGTCTTTAAGGAAATAAGCATTAAAACCTTCATCTACCTGTTCTTGTCATCTTGTGCACCGCCAAAGATGTGATTTTTCTCCTGCTCTTATACATCAGAGATTAATTCATTAAGATCCTGAATTTTCTCAACATTGACCTTATAATAATAAAACCCTCTGAATGACTTTAAAGGCTAGACTCTGTCAGTTAATGAAAATGAGAGGAAAGAGATGCACATTTTATGATATTTTTCTAAGAAAATTAAAGTAATAGTTTGGATTTTGAAAGCCCCTTCTTTGCTTCCTCCTTTCCTTTCTTCCTCCCCCACCTATTCCTCTCCTTCTATCATTCCTCCATTTCTCTATTCCTCCCACCCTGTCTCCCTCCCTCTCTCCTCCTCTCTCCATGTGTATTGATGAGTCTCTTGATATTTCTTGTTTTCCTCTTTTTCTCCTTTTTATTTTTAAAAATATTTTATTTATTCATTTTCAAACAGAGAGATACAGGAGAGGGGGGGAGAGAGAGAGCACCAGGGCCACCACCTTGTGGGTCTGGCTTATGTGGGTACTGAGGAATTGAACTGAGGGCCTTAGGCACTGGAGGCAAGTGCCTTAACCACTGAGCGATCTCTCCAACCCTTTTTCTCCTTTTTAAATGGTCTTTACTCAGAGAGTTCCTTTCCATGCAGTCATGTCATTCCTTAGTTATTCTTTGGCACATGAACAACAGTTGATCTTAAAGTCATTTCAGGATTTTGATTTGTACCAGTAATATCTGATTTTGGTTTTAGTGAATTTGTATTTTGTATGGTTTTGTTTTTCTCATTGTTAGTTTTTTTTTTTTCAGACAGATTGTTACTATTTAGTAGACTGGCCTTAAACTTTCAATCCTCCAGCCTCAGCTTCCAGCATGCTGGGATTATAGATGGAAACCACCATGGCCAGCTGCACACTGGCTTCTTTACCTTTTTGACTCCTCTGTTCCTCTCAAAAATTGTAAGTTGTTATCATTCAAGTTTTGGATAATGTTCAAAAAAGGCCAAAGTCCCCCACTCACTCCACCTGAGGTCTAGTTTGGAATGAATGAGCTGAGAAGTTTCTCTAAAACAATAACATAGCTGGAGAGATGGCTCAGTGGTTAAGACGCTTGCCTGCAGAGCCTAAGACCTGGATTCAATTCCCCAGTGCACACATAAAGCCAGATGCACAAAGTGGCACATGCATCTGGAATTCCTTTGTAGTAGCTTGAGGTCCTGGAATGCCCATTCTCTCTGTCTGTTTCTTTTCTATCTCTCTCTGCCTGCAAATAAATAAATAAAAATTAAAAAATAACATAACATAATAAAGGGCAAAGGAAAATGTATAAGTCAAAGGGATTTGTACTGTTTCTCTGTCCCTGTCACTAATTGAGCATTTGTTCAATAAGGTGTCCAAAATATGCCCTTCCTAAGTGCATGAATGCTGCATAGAATTAGGCACTTTCATACTTAGCAGTTCATCTTCAAAAATGCCTAAGGTGAGTCTAAGGAATTAATTACATTACTGTCCCAGAATGCCAAGGTCAGAGCTGGTGCAGACTGAAATATGATGAGTCCACGGAGGGTTCCCTCTATGGGGCCACATAGGAACGAGATGTGTCCTCGTAGCCACAGAGAGTCAGTCCATGGCAATGACCACTCTGCTACTACAGCACAGAAGTAGCCACAGAACCCCTGGAATGAACGGTGTTCAAATGTCTGCGCTAAGCTAAGAGGAAGAAACGTGGTGTGCACTCAGAGGCCAAGATCTTGAAGGGGCTTTCAGGCCATGCATTCCTGATCCCTGATCTACACGGCAGGAACCTCTCCCTTTGTTCATCAAAACCAACTGAGAAATTCTGTAGCTATTAAATAGAGCCAAGAAGGTGCACTGAAACTATTAAGCATATTTTTCTTCAAAGACACAAGTTCATCTTCTCTTTTGTTATGGATCAACCCTGAAGTGTCTTCACTTCAAAATGTGTGGTGTCATTCAGGGGACGAATGTGAGATAGTTCTGGGGTGGGGGGGCAAGCTCTCCTCTGGGTGCAGCAAGCAGGCAGCTGTATCATGATCCATGTGTTCTCAGTGTGTTGCAAGGTGTAACAGTCCGTGTGCACTGAATAATACATTGAAAGATGTTACTAACCAGTTTAGCTAGTCCCTTACAATGTTTAGAGATGGTTTAAGATGTCTGAATACAAGCTACAGGTTAAAGAGAGTATTAATAATGAAAACAAGAGCAAACAGGAAAACAGAACAGGCGCTGCGTATGGCATGAAGTCTTTGCCAACCAAACCACACTGAGAGGCAAAAATAACTGAATAAATGAATAAATACTAAGCATATCTATTGGTAAATGCAGGCTTTCATGTAAGTGCATATTTACCTTTAAAATATGACAAATGGTCTCCTCTTTCCCCACCAATGGAGGCAGGTATGTAACCACAACCAACCACAGACCATTCCTTTCTCTATAAAAATCTTTCCTTTCAGATTCATGCTATGCTTTAGAACCCGAATCCCTTCCATCCTCAGTTCTGCTAGTGTTACCCAGCCTCTAAGCTGGTCTTCAGAGATCCCAGCTCCTGGAAGTCACATCTGCAGGTCTTCTCCTCCCACACTTGTCATGGTGGAATTAACTTGCTGATGGAAAGTGGCAGAAGGGATGCTAAGCCACTTCTCATACTAGCTCATCACAACCACATTGTGCAGCCCCTCCTCCTTCTACATTCTTCTAGTTTTGCTTCTCTGTAGCCCAGGTTGACCTGGAATTTACTATGTAGTCTCAGGGTGGACTCAACTCACGGTGATCCTCCTACTTCTGCCTCCCTAGTGCTGGGGTTAAAGACATGAACCACCATGCCCAGCTTCCTTCTCCGCTTTCTTCTTCCTCCTCTTCCTTCTTCGTCTTTCTCTCTCTCTCTCTCTTTCTTCCTCCCTCCCTCCTTCTGTTTCTATCATTCTTCCCAGCCTCCTTATTTGAGACAGTTAACTGACATGCCATGAGCCTACATCAGAGCTTATGGAGGCCCATGCAGAGAGGAGCTGAGAACTCCTTTAACAGATACATGGCTTTTCTGTTTTCAAAACAGACTGTCCAAGCTCACACTGACACAGCGATGACAATCTCCTAAGTCAGTCTGAGCCAAAACCACCCAGCTCTGCTGTCCCCAAGTTCCTGACCTACACAAACTATGAAACAATAAATGTTTATTGTTTGAGCCACTAGGTTTAGAAAAACAGTGTTTAGAAAAACACTGAAAACTAAGATAATATAATATTGTAACTTATGGAGGCAAAACAAAATACAAGCTACCACAGTTAGTAGGCTGTAGACAAAGTGTCTCCTCAGTATTTTATTCAATATATTCCTTTCATACAAAATGGAAATCCAGTGTTTATATCACCATATACCAAAACTGTAAGTCATTTGCTGCATGCTTGATCAAAGTATATTCACAGATTATCCCACAAAGTTATTTCAAATTCTTCGAATGATCTTTCTCTGCTCCATTACTTCCAGGAAGCCACACTGTTATTTTTTCTCATCCCTGGGTTTGCCCACCTCTCTGTTACTTTTCTCCATTTTCCCCAATAATTCCAAGAGTGAGCATCCTCAGGGCGACCAAGGTTCACAGCTCAGGATTCCACTGTCTGCAAGCTGCCCAGTGCTGGTGATGCTGATGTTTACAAGGCCCCAAACAAATTTAGCCTTAGATCTAAAACCCAAAATACTCTTGTCGTTCCATTCTGTGTAGGAACTGGCGATAAACGAAACTCTCTGCATACCTGGATTCAGGAGAAGCCATTGTGCACCCTCCTGGTATTCCAGGAGGTATTCCAGGGCCAAGAAGAATCCTAAGAGACTTTCCTGGGGTTTTCTCCTTTTTGTCCAATCACATTTCTATGGAACTGTCCATACTTCACCCAATTTAAACATTTAAAAGGAGTGCTTCACCCTGGGTCTTGGGAAAAGTCTTCCAAGTCATGGAAAATTATGATTACATGGACTTTATGATAGAAAAAAACAGCAAGGTTTTTTTGTTTTGTTTTGTATTTCTTTTCTGCTTGTCCTTGTGAATCTTGCAACAACAAAACAACAAGCTGGTGTGGTGGCACATACCTTTAATTCAGCACTAGAAGGCAGAGGTGCGAGGATCTCTGTTTCTTCCAGGAAGTCTGGGAATATATAGTGGGTTCTAGGTTAGCCTGGGCTATAGTCATACTCTGCCTTGAAAACAACAACAAAAACTAATTTCAAAGTGTTAATATTTTAGGTCTAGAGAAAGCATATAACCTTCCTAAACCCACATAGTGACAAGGCTTCATTAGATTCCAGAATTCTCCCAGTCTGTGGAGACCTACTTCCACAACTCCCCTTTAAAACAAACGAATTAAAACTATGTTGATCTCGCTGTCAGCAGGCTACAGAGCCAGAGAAAAAAGGTTTGTACCCAACCCCTCACGGAATCCTTAAGTCCCATCACAATTCAGTTCATGTTTGTTATTCTTAACATCCCAAACATTCCATTTCAAGCCCTGGGAGCTAGATTTCAACAAGAGACAAAGAGAAGAAAGAACCTCAAGATGGGAGGAAGTTTCAGTCATGATTTATTTTAAAAGCCACGTTGTAAACAAAGTTTCTCTTTCCAGATTTCTGGAGGATCTTGTCAGAGAGAACACTCCACCTGCGGAGTCCATCTCCTGGCTGGCGTTACCACTAATGACTCCCTTTCTTTCCTGCATTTTGACCCTAAGAGAATGGGCACTGAAGGTATGGATCTGAGCCTGTTTATATAGTCCAAATATACATATGGAAATGTGTGTTTATATGCATAGCTTCAGACAGAGATGTAAATCTTCATTGGTGGGATAAAACAGCTCCTGCTGTGGTTTATTGTGCTCATCTCTCCTTGTCTTCTCCCTATGATCTGATTCCAAACAGCATTTTTTTTTCCTCTCCAAATTCAGTCGGGATGGTTCAGTCAGAATGGTGGGGAGGTGTTTGCAACAGTTTCAATTGACTTTGTGGGAGAAAATGGAACAGGTCTATCTGAAGGCATCATTGGAAGATTAGGGACAGAGCTCTTAATTTTATCTATGATCTATGCACAATACTAAAAGTAAGCACATAATGATACAATATTTTTTGAATATAAAAAAGAACTGATATACCAATGATAACTCATGAGCCAATTTTTAGAAAAAAATAATTCCGGAACGTTCCATACCAGTATTTTTTTCTTTCATGATAAAATGCCACATTCACAAGACAGGTGGTCTATATGGGTATGCCATAATTTGTTTTGGAAAAAAAATTGACATTAAGTGTTATACTTCAAGGTCCATAAGCACTATTAAAAGCCAAGCCCGAAGAACATGAAATTGGTTGAGAAGATGGCAGACACTTAGGCAGCCTTCCCAAATGTCCACTTTCACCTCTTCCTCTCAAGACTACAAATGGAAATGAAAATAAGTGCAATGATATTGGATTAGGAAAACTGTGAATTTGATCTAACTAGAAAAACAGCATTACTTATAATTGTTAGTCATCACACATTAGAAAAGATGAACAGCTGCTGACGTCACAAGCAAAAATTCCATCTTTGGTAAGAACTATTCTCCTGCATGACTTATGGACCCGCAAAGACTTGGGATTGGAGCACTACAATGAAAACATTTCTTTGGAAATTTGGACATTGGTAGTAACTGTGGCCACTCCTTTTAGAGTTGTTCTTTATAGATAGCCTTCACCTCACTTTCTCCAGTATTCTACATTCTAAAGAAAAGCCATCCTTAAATTAAGATATTCAATATTAGACTTTGTTTACATTTACAGAACCGAGAGCACCTGATAGCCTTCATATGATACCATAATGTGTAAGATAGTAAATAATTTGCAGAAAATTAATACACTTATCTAAAGAACTAGCACCTGGAGGTCAAGATCAACATAATGTCCCATTCCAGCTAAAGGGACTGAAAAACATGCCCTGGATGATGAGGACCACATTAAATCAGCAGCCTGTCTGACCACTATCCACTGTATTTCCTTTCCTTAGAACAGCCCTTTCACACAGCTGAGTTTCTTGATATTTGTTTTGGGAAATGAAAGCCTTCCCGGATCTTCTTCTCAGGGTGCTGCCCCGGAATAAATGCTATTCACTTCCCATCATTTCTCATTCGCAATACTCTTCCAAGTATTGGCTTTCAAGCATTGAGTAGAAAGACATAGGTCTAAGGACAAAAGATGTATTGGCTTTCAAGCATTGAGTAGAAAGACATAGGTCTAAGGACAAAAGATGTATTGGCTTTCAAGCATTGAGTAGAAAGACATAGGTCTAAGGACAAAAGATGTCAGTAGATATCTGGGCAGGCCACTACTTATCAGAGGAATTCATTGAGCTCAGCACTATGTACTGAATAGGAGTGACATTTAGATTAAGGACGAACTGGATGAAAACATTACTATATAAAGTTGAATAAGTTGCTTCAATTCTTTTATCTTTCCCTTGTGACTAGGACAAAAAATTAAACAGTTGTGTTGTTAAAAATTCCAAATTATGGGCCTGGGGAGGTGGCTACGTGCATCAAGTGCTTGTCATACAAGCATGAAGGCTTAAGTTTGATCCCCAGCTCCCATGTAAAATGCTGAACACAGTGATGTGTACCTGTAATCTCAGATCCAGGGAGACAGAGAGGGTCTGGGACTCACTGGATAGCTAGTCTAGTGGAGTCATCGAGCTCTGGGTTCAACCTGAGACACTGACTGTCTCAAAGAATGAGTTGGAGAGCAGGCGAGGCAAATTTCCGATGACAGTTTCTTGCCTCCACATGCATGCACACACATGTGCATCCACCCACACACTAACATGTGCACACACATGTACACACCACACACACACACACACTCATGTAAAAACCACAGTTCAACAATATAGGTAAAGTCCTTGGTAGCTTCTCCTGCAGCTGATATACAGTCACCTCTGCTGTATCTGTAGGTTCTACATCCATGGATTCAGCCAACTGCTGACTGCAAATATTTTGGGAAAATTGTGTCTATACCAAACATATAAAGATTCTAATCTTGTCATTATTCCTCAACAACTGACTGCATTTACAATGCATCAGGTACAAATATTCTAGAGACACTTTAACCAGAAGATGTGTGGGTTATATACAAACACTAAACCATTTCATATAATACATTTCCAGCTTTGGTGGTTTTCTGTGTGCAAGGGATTCCTGAAGCAATTCCCCATGGAGACTGAGAGACAGCTATTCCCTTCTTGTAACTCATTCCTTTCTCCCATACATCTCGGTTACTGTCTATTTCTGATAGAGGATATGATAACATTGCACTCCAAAATATGACTGGGAGGCTAGAATATGCCACCCTAAATCTATCTCTTGGACATAAGAGTTATTTAATGCTGATTGCTCTGAGAAACAGCCAGACATGCAGAAGGCTTTAGAAACAGTGTAAGTTGCCCTCTTGTAAAAGTAATTTATAACTATAAAAGAGATTTCCATTTGAAAGAGTTATCTTTCTGTGTGTGCCTGGAAGAGAAAAACAATCACAAAATCTCATAAAGAAAAAGGAGTGAAATGGGCTGGCATATCTACATATAACCTGTCTCCCTCAGCCCCATTTCCTGATCACCTCCCCATAACTTGTCGCTTCCACGCCCTTCTTCCATTGTTTTAGTCGGAGGAGTGACATAAACCAGAACTTAAACTTCTAAGTCACTGAGAGTTACTCACATTCCTGATGTCTGTTCCAAGTGTATATGAGATATACTTGTGACACCTGTCAGTAAACTTTTGCAGATTGTTCTTATTAAGCTGTCTTTTGTTGGAGGGGCCCCATATACTGAGAAAAGTATAGGGAAAATGATTTTTTCCTTCCCTATACTTCTCAGTGCTGACTCCTGTCTTTTTCTTTTCTTCTTTTTTTCCTCTGCTCCCCCAACTCATAGGAGTTGAAAGACTTGAAACTCTCTTGGCAAGTGTGACTCTGGATGAAACTTGTTCCTGCCAAGGAGAAGCACTGGTGGAACCTGGAAGTGCAAGATGATTGGGGCACTTCCCATTGGCACATGGTGAGAGCTGGACGGTGAACTTCAACAAGGGCTTGTATTCACTCTGTCCCTCCTGCTGTTCAGTGTTTGGGCTGCTGCAAGACAGCCCTAACCCAGTGCTGGTGTTTCATGACGATGCTTCATCTTCAAGTGGGAGCAACTCCTTCAGGCCTGGGACTCACAGAACTGTGACAGCTCAAAACCTTAGCCTATACTCCTTCTTTCCCAAAACTTATGCCAGCATCAGATGGCATTTGGACACATGGCCTCCAATATGACATCTTGGAATTGGAGGAGACAGCAGAAGCAGGAAAGTCACTGTCAATTTCCCTTCACTCTTCTCTCCTTAAGGAAATCATGAAACCCTGGAAAGATATTCTGGCTTTCCCAGAGAGTAGGTCCTAAGACCCTCATTCTAGGGGTGCCATCCCTATAAGCCAAGCAAGGAGCCGTCCTTATCCCTGAGGATATTGTGATACATCCACTCAAGCTGGCTTTGATAAGATACTCCAAGTTCATTCCCATGCGGTCATTCTCCATACCTCTTTGCAACTTTCCAATTCTTCATCAAACAAACCTAGCATAAGAAACATACTGGTGATATCATTTCCTTCTTGTCTTCACTGCTTCGTGAAGGTTCCATCCCATGTCAAACATATTCGTTGGATTTCTGTACTTTGCTTACATTAATCGTTCTCTGTCAGGTTTCCTTTCAGACCAGCTAGGGTTTCTAAGAGGGTTGAGGAGACTCCTTTCTTCCTCTCTACACTAAAGTACCTGTATTACATCACTTAGCACTGAAAATATTGAGGGAGCTTTCTGCATTTACCATGTCAGGTTCCAAACACATTCTACACAGAGAATCTAAAGTAGAAAAATTTTTTTTAATTCTTAATTTTAAAAAAAATATCACATGTCAATATCAAAGAGTCGGAAAATCTATCAGAAAAATCTCTTCATTTATTTTTAAGAAAAGCAATTCTATGTTGATTCAAATAATTTAGTATCTCATTTTCTCAAAAGTAGGACTATCTTCTCATAATTTATCAGTAATCAGTGCTGAGTACATTGGAAGACATGAGCCAGCAGTGAAAATTCTACCACTTGACATTTTTGGGACTACTGTTCTTTTCTGCAGTTTAATCCTTAAAGCTAGGACTCACTTGAGCTTGAATCTACATGACTAGGGCCTACACATAATGTTACAATTGTATTGCTAGTATTTAGAATATAAATTGCTAGACTTTTCATTACTTACAATGAAATAACTATTAACAAATCCTTCCTAAATCTAACTATTAAACATCATCTTAATATAATATAGATGACCAGCTATTCACAAGTAGGATAAGCTCTGTAAACCTTCCTTTGTTCTTTCCTTTTCTTTTCACATTTTAAAAAGGCAGGGCAGTAGCCTGGCATGGTGGTACATGCTTGAAATTCCAGCAGGAAGGTTATAGAAGTGGGAGAAGCCAGAATTCAAGGTCAGCTCTTGGTGAGTTTGAGCCCAACCTAAGCAACATGAAACCCTCTAAAAAATGATTAATTAAAAAATACAGAAAAAAACCCACCCTGGAATAAGTACAAATAAAACTAAGACATTGATTCCTCATATCTATGAATAATCTGGTTATCTGTTTTTTGTTATTGTTTTGTTTGTTTTTTTAAATTTAAGACAACAGTGATAACTTGTTTTGGAGAATTTATTGTCTAAAATGGAACGCATGAATTTCCTTGTTGCTGCAAGTGTATTTGTTCGAGCTTCTATGCTGTCCCTTATTAAACAGCCATTTGTAAAATAACAGTGATAGTTTCCCCCAGAATGAACACAACTGACAACCTGAGTCTCAGTAGCTTAAAGAAGGTATGCTGAATATCTGAGTCTGAATTCATGCTTGGAGAGCAGGTTGGGATTTCCTGAGACAAAGTCTGGGATCAAGGGTGGGAGGGGGGGAGTGTCATGTTCACTTAGTGGTGACTGTTGTAACCTCATGTCCCACTAGAGGAAAGGAGGGGCACGTGCACCATGTACCTCCACCTCAGTCTGAAATTCACACTCTGAGCCACCCCAGCCCTTGAAAGCAGCTCTAGCCTGGCCTTCAGACCATGATGCTGATGGGATGCAGGTGTGCATCTCCAACAAGCTCCCCAGGCCTGCTGCTGCTGCTGCTGGTGGTGGTGGTGGTCAATATAGCACTCTATAAATATCGGGAGAGAAGACTCTTGGCTTAATTAATGAATAAAATAATTTCCTCTTTTCAACTTGTTTTTACAAGGGCAAGATAAACCATCAGACTAGTTCTTGAAGGCAATAAAAGCCAAAATCCAGTTGGCCAGAAACAGAGGTGTTACCTGGGGGGAATAAACCCAAGAGGAAAGGATTTAAAGAACTCTCAGGTCCTTTAGACTGTTCAAATACATTGTTTCTTGTGTCCTAAATATGTTTAAAATTTTGAGTTTAAAACCAAAATGTCTTGGCAAATGAATCTCTCTCCTCTCCCTCCTTCCATGTTTTTACCCTTCCTTTTTAAAGTAATTTTAAAGCTGATTATAGTTGAAATCTCCTCATGGCCATGTTGGAAAAGGAAATGGAAAACACACATAAGTATATAGACAAGAATAACCATCAAGGGATGATATTCTCCTCGTAAGAGAACAATATAGCATATTTTCCTTAATGTTTCCTTAATGTTTAATTTTCTTTCAATTTTACAGAAAGTTGAAAAAAATGCACCTTGAAGAAAGTTTTCAAAATGACTCTTCTGTGTAAAAGTATATTGCATACCACATTTACTTTTTAAGTTTTTATTTTAATATTCATATAGTTTTTGCTTCCATGTGGGGTTTACTTACATTTTACACATATTCTTTCTTTTTGAAAACTTTATCTAGTTTAGTTTCTTAAATTGCAAATCAAAAGCATTAGCACCCTCTAGTGGTTTCATAAATTTAAGCACAAAGAAATTTGAATAATGAATATACTATTTTTAAATACCTCATTTGTAAGGTGCAATTTAAAATGTGCCTTTGTTATTTCAAAATGTAACAAGGTCAAAAAGCATCTAGAAAACATAAAGCATAATTTTCTGTCTTATAGGGAAGTTTAAGACGTTGTTGTTTTACTGTTATGATACTCTATTTCTCTATCTTGTGAAAATAGCAAATGTTAAGTATAAAAATAATGACAATTATTGGTATTACTATGTTATTGAGTTAGGGTCACTCTATGCAGCTCAGCCTAGCCCTAAACTTGTGAACCTCCTATGCTAAGATTATAGACATTCACCACTACACTGAGCTTTAAATACATTCTTTAAATTAGATTTTTGCTTTCACAAACCCTATTGTGTATTGTATGAATCAGCTATAGTTTTAATAGAATTAAAACTATGATTAGGCCGGGAGTGGTGGCACACGCCTTTAATCCCAGCCCTTGGGAGGCAGAGGTAGGAGGATCACACAGGAGCACTTCTGGAAATGACAGCATGAAGGATTAGAACACTTCTGTGTTTACAGTGACAGAAGTAGCAATATAAACCAAGCAGTAGCAGCCTGGCAAGGAGAGTGTTTAGAAAGTAGCTAGTATAAATTACTTTTAGCTAAAGATATTTATTTTACACTGACTTAGGTGTCTATTATATTGGCATTTTAATATAATTCAGCAAAAATGTGAAGGCATCACGTTAGCTGTCTAAAATTTAAGGAATATTTATAAGTGAAAAATTACAAACTTATGACACTCCTGTTCCTTTGTCCTAATGACATTTGAAATTTGTAATGGTTTACATTTCTTCCTTTGTAGACAAGAGTAGTTCATAAAATGTCACTTTGAGTTTAGATTTTACATAAGCTTATTATTTTACTTAAAATAGTTTCCAGCTGCAGGGCTAATATCTATTAAAATTTCTATACACATGAAAGTAAGCATTTTTCTCCATATCTGTTATATTGATTTATTTTTCAAGAAATAACTCACTGAGAAAACCTGAGCAAGCACAGCAAATCTTCCAAACTGGACTAATTTGGAACACTTTCTACTTTTGAAGAAATTACCACTGCTGTTAGATCTTTTAATGAGGAAAACTGTGAAAGCTGGTACTGGGGGTATTTGCCTGGTATGCATGAGGACTTGAGTTTTTTCACCAATACTAGGAAAAAATGTGCTATAAAGTTGACTAGAATTACAAGTCAAATCTTCTGGTAGGTAGAATGGCAGGCTCTATGCATGTGTTCTGAATTTATATAAGATGGAAAACAAATGATGCACTAAATTCTTACATGTAAGGAAAACCAGTAAAGTGTTCTCTTACCGCGGGTAGTATACTACCTTACTAATTTTATGTGTTCTTCAGGTTAGTTTTCCATCTTTTCCATCACTTTGATAAACTTCTGAGATAAATCCATCTCAGCTTTGTCTTTGTGCATAGTTTGAGAGGTTTCAATCTGTGATCATCTAGCCTTATGGCTTTGGACTTGGTAGTAAGGGTGTGGTGGAACAGAGCTGCTCACCTTGTGGTGCCTGAGAGGAGGGACAAGGGGACCAACATCTCCATGAAAGCCATGCTTCAGTGACATAGCATCCTTCCACTAGGCTCACCTCCTAAAGTTTCTGTCATCTGGGGACATGTTCCTCTGAGGGACAATCAAGGTCAAAGTTACAAGCATCTGGACAGAGTCATTTGGTCTGCAGTCCAAAAGTTGCAAGCACAATGAGCAACAAAGGGGTGGCTTTAGCTGTATGTTACATTCAAACATTAATTGGCTATTCTCTTCATTGTCAAGCACTGTATAGAGTACTCTTGTTCTCATTGGGTAAGGCAAGGCAAGTAGTAGGATGGATGACTGTCAGACAGATGAATAGTTTCTGAATGAACAATGACTGTCACACAATGACAGATAACCAGCAGAGGGAAGATTTCCAGCAGCTTGTCGTAACATCACTTTCCCCCATTACCTTGGAGGAAGGTAAATACCTCAGCTACTTGAAAACTTATGCAAATGTGGGAATATCTGTCAATATGGGAAAACTGAATCAATTTTTTTTTTAAAAAAATTCTAATTGCCTTAAGTTAACAATTCACAAAACATATAAGGCAGGGCACCAGTTTTATAGAATTACTAGTATTACTTAAAAATAATTCAATGATCATAAAAATCATCGGAGAAATACTTTTCCAAACTTTTAATCAATGAGTATTTTTAGAAAATCTATAGGCTACAAATATAATATACTTTAAAATACTTGTTTGATAATAGGCTTCTCTCCTTTAGGGATATCACACAGGACTCTTTGAGGGGATGAACATTTGAAGATCTAACATAAATGGCCCAAGAGGTAAACTGAAGTTTAATAAGGATCAATGTGAAATCATGGGTTTAGACACTATTCAAAAAGACCAACCATCTTAATCAAGAATAAGATCTGCCATAAGGATTCCATCTGAGCCAAGACTATTTATAATTCAAACATATAAAAAAGCCAATAAAATACCAGACAATAAAAAAGCTGAACTTTCTGCATCCTGCTTTCCTGCTGCATTGTACAGTTGGAGGAAACGCCATTCACATCACCAGTCTCTGGGGAAGTGCTCTCAGGGACATGGTGTGGATAGGTATATGCACTTAGTCCTGAGTGTCCAAACAAGTCATCACATTTTGGTCCAGATAACGCATTTAACAGAAAAACCCTGGATTAGTCAGGAAATGCTAATAAGCACCTCCAAAGTCTCACCACTTCTTGTGCCCCTGCATGCTGTTTTGGACAGCTGTGTTGATCCTATGGGCACAGATGAGAGTTTGGGTTTCAGCTATATATGAGATCTCTGTTGGTTTCTTGCATTTCTCATGAGTCCTGGACCTGCAATCTAGCCACCACACATTTCCCCATGGGCACAAATGCTAGTTGCAAGCATGCGACTTTACGACAGCCTCATCTAGAGCCAACACCGTGTCATTTCCACCCACATTTCATGACCAAAGCAAGTGGCAAGGAGTCTCTATCCGGGAGCTGGAGAGAGCAGTATATTCTGCTTTTAGCAGGAAGAAGGTATGATCAGAGAGAGAAGAAGTCATTCATTATAAAAAGGCATTTAACTAGAGTCAATCATGAAGGCAGGCTTGGGACAGAACAAATCCTCCAAAGCCTGGCAGTGGGGAGCAGTTGCAGAAATCCAGAATGCTTAGCATACAGCAAGGAGACTTGAGGGAGCCATGATTACAGCGCTGTAGGACTTGAGGGGCTGAGTAGCAAAGTGAGCCTAGCGTGACTGAGAGCCTTAGAAGAGTGGAATCACAGAAAGCTCTCCATTTAAAACATCGGGTCATGCATTATCATTATCCAGATTCAAAGCAATGATCATCACTTTGCAAGCTTGTTAAACTGAGCTCTTTTAGGAGCCAGACAGCAGGTATAAAAAACCAAGCATACTGTTTATGGCGCACTAAGGCACACTCATCAAATCTGGGCAAATAGGAGTAAAACACTTTTAAGTGTACCCATAAGTATAGCTTCAAGCAATGCGATATTTCTGTGAACTGATAAAACACTGCACATGGTGATCAAAATGTACGTCAGTGGAGTTTTATCCTGGTTTATCAGGATTGCATTTTCTGGGAGTTATACTAAGAATTATTTTAGAACATGCATTCTGTGTGGGTGGGATGCATTTTTCTAGAACTGATGATTATAGTATCATGCATGGCAACACATCTCTATAAATTAAACTACCTTTTGTATTAATGAGATGAAAGCATCAGGGCATAATATTACATGTATAGCTGATACACAATTTTAATGTTGTAAGTAGATACATCAAAGAGATAAACCATCTCATTTGTGATCATCAGTTGCTGTTGAAAAATATCACTAAATAATTAGTTTTAAGTAACATGTACATATATATGTATATTGTTGTCAATATTAAAAAGTGCATGGGGCTGAGGGTATGACTTAATGGGTAAAATACTTTCCCATAAAACTGAGAACATGATTTTAGATCTCTCTCTCTCTCTCTCTCTCTCTCTCTCTTTCTCTCTCTCTCTCTCTCTTTCTCAGGCATGGTGGCACAGACCTTTAATCTTAGCACTCAGGAGGCAGAGGTATGAGGATCACTGTGAGTTCTGTGAGTTCAAGTTCAGCCTGAGACTACATAGTGAATTCTAGGTCAGCCTGGGCTAGACTGAGACCCTATCCTGAAAGACAAACAAACAAACAAAACCCCAAGAATACCCTCTACCTCATTAATCTCCATTTTGATCAGTATGCTACTTTCCCAGTGTATGCAAAAGAGCTTGGAGTGGTAATGATGCCTCACATCCTAGCTCTGAGGAGACTGAACAGGAGAATCCCTAGGGCTTGTTAGCTAGTTTAGACAGACTGCTGAGCTCAAGTTCAGTGACAGAGACCCTGCCTGAAACCATGAGGTGGGGAGTGATTAAGAAAGTCACCAGACATTGACCTCTGGACTCTGTATGAACAAGCACCTAAATATACCACCCACTCAAATATGAACTTGTGTACATACACAAGTGTGCACGCATGCGCGCGCACACACACATTTGGTTTTCTAGCAGTCAATATATTTATAGAGTAAAATTGAAGGTCAACATACATGAATACCTAGGCATCAAGATATCAAACATCCCGATTGGCATCTCCATCTGCTTCTTACTGTTACATGAGTGTTATTTATCAATCACTATATGAGCTTGCATATAAAAGAATTTTTCATTCCCTTTTCACATACACATCCTCAGACATATAGGCATCTGTCTGACTAAGTTCCAACCACCCAAGAAGCACAGTAGTAAGAAAAGCTTTGAAAGAATCTTGTAATCTTGGGTGCTCAATACTCAATTTTAGCTGAAAGGAGTAAGAGCTAGTTTTCCCTAGCTGTCTTCCACTTTGGGGCAAGGAGAGAGAAATTGACTCCTCTTTGACCACAAAGGTCTCAAAAGATTATTTCCCTCTTGGGATTTCCTTATGAACAGATAAAGCAGAACTTTCAAAAATGTCTCATCATGCTGGAAGAAGCTCACCCAACAAATACATCTGTACCTGGGGCTAAGAGATCTGGGCCTAGCCAAGGGCACGGAGCACTCCTGCCTCAGGAAGTTGAGGTAGCTTTCCAGGCACTGCTGAGGTTGACTGACACGTGCTCTCAATGAGTCCCACGGGCAGACCAACTCCTTCCTCTAGGGTTCTGCTCTTCACTGTGGGAGAATATCTTTGCATAGTCATAGGTTCCTCCATCAACCTTCATGACCAGTTGGAGAGCAGCGAAAGCTAACATTCTCTTTGGTAGCCCCAGGCATCTTGGCAAGATATTTAACACCCGTTATTTCACTTGATACTTTGGGCCATTGTGGATTATATTTTCCAATTGAATAAGAGGACTACGGAATTAAGCAGGTGCTTCTGATACATACGCATGAGAAGAAGCTTGCCTAGATGTAGGCTATAACTGTGCAGCTCTGGAGTTGGTATCGCTGAGATTTCTTGCCAGCTCTCAGCTGCTGGTTGTGCTGCTTTGTGGCAGCGAGAAGTTAATGACTTACTTCAGCAAGCTCAGGTTTAATAGGAGGAAAATCTGATCCAATGTGATGATTATGAAATCCATGTTGGGTCAGTTTTCCACTGTAATGACAGAACGACTAAGGAAAAAATATAGTTAAGAGAACCAAGATTTTTCTGAGCTAGCAGTTTCAGAAACTTCTGTCCATGCAACCATGGATATTGCTTCCACTGATGGTGGGCTGATGGCAGAAACATCATGGTGGAAACGCACAGCAGAGGAAAGTAGTTTCCTTGTGACAATCAGGAAATAGAAGGACAATAACCAGAAGGGTTCCAGGACAAGACCATGTACCCAGTTACCTGCTTCACCTATGCCCCATTCAACTATTAACTGACCAGTGAATTAATAAAAAAATTAAGCCTTTGATGAGGTTAGAAATCTTATGATATAGTACTTGTCAATAACAACTGGGGCCCAAACCTTCAATATAATGAGCCTTAAGGAGGGATACCTCATATCCAAACCATGCGGGTTAAGGTTTCTTCCAAGCTGTGTGGAAGTTAGGTAAGCAAACTGCAAGAATGCTGCATGAACGTTCACACTGAGTTTGGTTAGCATGAGGATCGCCCTCCTAACCTGAACACTGCCGGCCATTGCATTCTTTATCCAGGTGAGACTTGAGCCTCCTGTTATCATTCCCACGGTTGAGTGTTCAAGTCCTGACAATGTGGCAAAGAAACGTGAGTTTCATGGAATCATTTAGGGATGAACGGAGACAGAAAATGCAAGAAAAGTCTAAAGAAACTAAGGCAAACCATGAAGATGATCATAAAACACACAATTTTTAATCCCCATTTAGCTTCACAGTTATTTTCACTGACACATGCAGAGGTTGTGTTTCAGTCACATTTGGGTTTGCCTGATGTTACTGCTTCTGGTACTTCTCAGTGAATATTGTAGTCAACATAAAGAAATGGAGGCTTTTGGCCAATACTTTGAGCTGCAGGGAAGAGGATGGGAGGGAGGACGAGTGAGGCGACAGCCTGGCCAGGAGCACTGGTGTCCGCACTGAGCGTGTGGCCTCCACTCTTCCTCACTTGAGCTTCCTTCATTTATACAGATGGGTTGCAAGCGAGGAGGGAAGACAGCTGTGCCATTGCAGTGGCTTCCAGAAACACAAGCAGCAGTTTCCTCCTCTAGCCATTTTGGAATCTGAAGGACACGTAGTATGGTTAACCCGACAGATACTGAATTCAGCTCTATTGTTGGCACTATGTCCATTCAGCTGAGCTGGACGATTCCCCTGGTTCCCTTCCTGGAGAGATCAGGGCTACAAGCAGCCACATGGCCCTACTGGGGTGTCTGTGTCTGTGACTTAGGCATTGACTCGCCTCTTCTGGGGATCCCCTGGATTTCAGATGTGGGTGGAATAGGTTCCAGTTTTCCTTTGAACTCTCCTTGATCTCCTTCTTTTTCCATTTGCTGATCATACCCTGATAATAGACTCCAGCCCCGGGAGTGGATCAGCAGCCATACAGACTACTTTGCCCTCCCCTACTCTTGTGGGGTCACAGCCTATAAGTAATCTCTTATTCTGTGTCACATTGAGTGTGTGTGTGTGTGTGTGTGTGTGTGTGTGTGTGTGTGTGTGTGTGGTGTATACACACTTGTATGAAGGTATATAGGTATGGGTATGTATGCAAGGGGAGGCCAGAATATAACCTTGGCTGTGATTCCTCAAGCACCTCCTACTTGTTCTGGGATATAACCTCTTAACTGAGCTGAAGCTCAGCAGGTAGGTTAGAGCAGCTGGCCAGAGAGTCCCTGTCTCTGCCTCCTCAGAGCTGGGATTACAGGGTCATAGTGATATGCCTGCTATTTTTACAGGGGTTCTGCAGATTGATTTCTGGTCCTCATTCTTGCATGGCAAATTCTTTACCAACTGGGAGATCTCTTCAGGTCCCTACTTTTGATTCTTTAAGAAAAATTTAAGCGGTGCAGGGTTAATTCTGGATATTCTTTCTTTAGGAAGGGTAGGTAATAAAGATTGATGATGTTGTCATAGAACATATTCATTATTTTCAAGATTAAATAAACCTGGACATTATCTGAAAAGATCACTGAATAAAGGGAAGAAAAAGCAGACTACAACAGGACTTGACATAGTTCACAGGCCAATCTTGACCTTGATGTTTTTAAACAAAGTTATGTTGGGACACAGACATGTTCATTTGTTTATCTATGACTCGTGTCCCTCTGTAAGGTACAGTGAAAGTGGGATTGCACAGCCTGCTGATCTTAAAATCTTCAGCATATGGTTCTTTAAAAAAAAAAAACCTTTTCTGTCCTCATTCAACAACTTAGGAGCAGAATCTTTTTTTTATAACCATGTTCAATATTAAAATATTATCAGTTTCTATTTTTTAAAATATTTTATTTATTCATTTTCAAGCAGAGAAATACAGAGATAGAGATAGAGAGGGAGAGAACACCAGAGCCACCACCTTGTGGGTCTGGCTTATGTGGGTCCTGGGGAATTGAAGCCAGGGCCTTAGGCACTGGAGACAAGTGCCTTAACTGCTGAGCCATCTCTCCAGCCCTCTATTTTTTTTTTTTTGAGGTAGGGTCTTGCTCTAGTCCAGGTTGACCTGGAATTCACTATGCAGTCTCAGGGTGGCCTTGAACTCATGGCAATCCTCCTACTTCTACCTCCCTAGTGCTGGGATTAAAGGTGTGAGCCACCACACCTGGCATATCAGTTTCTATTTTAAGAAGTCTGATGCTATTAGAATGTCTTATGCAAAGATGTGGGAACAAAAGTTTATGAAAAGCTGAACCCTTATAAAGTTTCTGATATAGCTCAAATGTAAATTGATATATATTAATCAAAAAATTGGTGGCAAATATGGTAAAACACAAATAAACTCATTTGCTCTAAAGAGTAATACATTTGGTACATTAATAATAAAAGTTTGAGGAGTCTATTAAACTACATATAATCATACAACTAGGGTGGCTGATCAAATAATAAAATTTAAATTTCAATCCAGATGTGGTATCTCAGGCCTATAACCTCAATACTCGAGAGAGAGAGAAAGAGAGACAGAGAGAATAGAGAGAGAGAGAGAGAGAGAGAGAGAGAGAGAGAGAGAGAGAGAGCTGAGACAGGAGAAGTGTCATGGATTTGAAGCCATCCTAGGCTATACAGGGATCTCTAGAACAGCCTGAACATAGAATGAGACCCATTCTAAAAAGAAAATGAAAAAAAATCTCCAAATCAAGTCTAACCTTTCACCTCACAGTCTCCTCTGTCAAGATTTATAGGAGCTACTTAGGAGTTTCTTACTACTAACTAAAGTTCAGCAAGCTAACACCTCACAAAATAAGAGAAATAGTATTTTATATAATTATAAAAAATTAAAAACACAACCTTGCATATAACTAACCATACATATGAAGCTGGAAATGTTTTTGAAATGCATACAGAAAAAATAAAACTCTAATTAAAGGCCAGATGTAAAAATATCCTAAAAATATTTAATAACAGAATCTGAGCATCCTTTTTATCCAACTTCAGCCTTACCAATTTATTTACATGTCATTTAAACTTTCTTCCAAGCTACTATTGTTTTCCAAAGAACTGTGTTTCGTGGATATGTCTAAAAGTCCATTAAGAAATCCTTGTAGGGCTCGAGAGATGGCTCAGGGGTTAAGGTGCTTGCTTGTAAAACCTGCCAGACTGAGTTCAATTCCCCAGCATCCACATAAAGCTGGGCACAAAGTAGTGCATGAACTTAGCACTACACACACACACACACACACACACACACACACACACACGTGATTATGCCAATTAATTAATTAATTAAAAATCCTTGTAGCTATACATCTATAAATACCTGCAGTCCATGAAAAACTAATCTTATTACAAAACCTAAATCTACTTTTGAATAATCTCTTAAATGGTGAAAAGGCAAATCTGATACTATGCTTCCAAATGACATCATAGCTTAAGCAATGATACCATGATTTTTAATCATCATTATTGTCCTTCATTGAGGTTAGAAAACTCAACCTTGCCATGCAAACATGGGCTTTTCCTCTTATGACCATTATTTTTTGTTTTTAAAATGTGCACTACCATTTCTACTTTGTCCTTTAGTCTCTCTCCCTCTCCCTCGTCCTGTCTTTTTCATGTCCCTTCTCTCCCTTTCCCCTCCCCTCTTCTTTCCTCTCCCCCCATCAGCTTCCCCTCCACTGCCTCTTATGTTTCTTGTTCCTTCTTTTTCTTAGAGACAGAATGGAAGAAAGCTCTGTTTCACAGGGTCTACTCAGGAGCTCTTTGGAGACCGAGGGTTGCACATTCATTTTGGCTTTAGCTTAACCTCTAACTACTGGGAGAGTGACCTTGTCTTTGTGGGATCTGTTTTGCTTCATAAAATATAGTGAGAATAAATTAGCCAAGTTCGATCCAATTCTGAAATCACGAGGACTGAGATTAGTCAAGAGGATGGGAATGGCAAGGTCATAGCAGTGGGGAGACACCCCTTCCCACTCTCCTCCAGAACAACTGACCCTGCAGGTTCCACTGGGTCCAGCATTTGTCTTACATTTTATAATTTCCACAAAATTGACTTCCACTGATAAATGTCTCTCTCTCTCTCTCTCTCTCTCTCTCTCTCTCTCTCTCTCTCTCTCTCTCTCTCTCTCTCTCTCTCTCTCCCTTTCGGCTGTCCTGCACACTTTGCTTTTGGCCTGCTGGCTGCAGATTAGAGACCAGCAGTATGGGTCTGGGTAGTGGTCCTCTGAAGGAGGCTCACCTGTGTGCTCTCTTGGTAGGCATCTTCCAAAAAAAAGCAGTTTGGTAAGGTAGGGTCTCACTCTAGTCCAGGCTGACCTGGAATTCACTATGTAGTCTCAGGGTGGCCTTGAACTCACAGCGATCCTCCTACCTCTGCCTCCCCAGTGCTGGAATTTAAGGCTTTAAGGCGTGTGCCACCACGCCCGGCTTAAAAAATGTTTTTGAGATACATGTGGATTTGCCTCACTTTAAAGAGAGAGAAGCCAGAGTTCACCTGGTGGAAGGACTTGATGATCAAGGCTGTGCTGACCATCAGCCTACTGTTCCCTCACAGGGCACTTCTACTTCTAACCCACAGCCACCTCCACATTGGAACTAGTCTATAAGATATGCTACACTTCCCAGGCTGAATTCTGAGTCACCAGCTCTACAAGAAAGTTAGGAATACTTTCCAACTTCCCGTGAATCCTCTGGGAGGGAGTGGAATCAGAAGATGAAAACTAGGCAATCAGATTGTCGCCTTTTCAATAAGCTAAAGCTAAAGTTTCAATGATCAGGTATATTTTATTTCATTTTTGTTCTTTTAAAATACTAGTCATTTTAACAAAAACAATGTTATTGGCAAATATCTTTTATAAAATGTATGAAACCTAAAGGTTGTGCTAATTAGTAAAAATAGCAATTTCATAACTAAAAAGCAAACACATTTTTATATGAACAAAGCATAGGACATAAAAGTTATCTCATGAGGGAACTCCTGATAGCAAACTATTCTACTTAAAGATCTGCAGACTGCAAGTTCACACATTTGTAGTTTTATTGTGAAATTTAAGTAGTCATTTCCTTGTCAGCTATTCTTTTGTCAAAATTCATACTAAACATTGTGCACAAGCTGCCCAGAGATTTTGTGAAGCTAAATTTTCTTAATTTCTCTTTTCTCTCCCCATTTGATTTTGTTTTAAACAATGTACTGGCTCCTTCTTATGTGACCCCCTAAAACTTTGTCCATATTTACGTCATATCACTCATTAGGAATGACATTATTTAAACATGTATCACTTTCCATTTCCTCACTAATCTGAGAAGGTTTACAGCCTAGAAAGCACTTTTTCAGTGACTTAAGTATCAATGTAACCGAATACAGCATTAGGCAAATGGTGAGTGTTGATAGAATTCTCTTTTTTTCTTTCTTTTTCTAATTTTTGCTCCCTTAAGCAGTTCATTTCAAAGTTGAAATATAAACACTCCAACATCTCCTGGTTAGCTTTCATTTGTGGGGACATGCAGGCTGCCTGATTTAAGAAAAAAAATAAAACACATCTGTGTTATTATTTTTAAACTTTCATATACTTTTGGTAGGGTCACTGATGAATTCTTACACTGGTTCTAATAAACAGAGTTTTTCTTTAATGCTTCTCCCTGACAGAGTCTGTTATTTCTCTCTTATTAGAACTGGAGATATTTAGAGACAGATCTCATAACTGTTAGAGGTACAGGGGTAGTCTTTCAAAATCTAGGATTTACTTCAAATATCCTCATAAATTTCTTGATTTGAATGTGAAATTGTATGCTTATTAAGTTTCTTGCTTCTTAAGACTTTTCTGTGTATTTGACAAGATTAACAGATTTCTCTGAAATTTTGTGGATTGATTAAAGTATACAAGATGGAGTTGTTAGCAGTCGGAGGAGATTAATGGTGTCAGAGTAAGTAAAAATTTGTAAACTAAGTTGGTTAATTCATCTCTGTGTAGACTAATGGTCCATCCAAGCAACAGTCCTTATTGAAAGATATTACTTTACTAACAGAACTCACGATGTTAAGTGCCATTTGAAAAATGTATTTCTTTAAATTATAGTGAAACATCATAAAATATGGCATTTGATAGATCCTTCGAGATGATGGATAACTATAAACATTGGTATACAAATACTCCTCATTCTTTAAGGAAAGATTCATATTTTAACATAGGACGTGTCTAGGCAACCACTATTTCGGGTAGCATGCTAAGTTGTTGGGTATAAAGAGTGAAAGTGAAGTCTTTGCAGTCAGGGAGTTCTGATCTCCTAAAGAAGCAAGCACACAGGAATGAGTACCATGAAACAGACATGCCTCGTGGACTCCCCTCCTGAAATACCCTGACTTCCTTTTCTTTCACCATCAGGATGTAAAGCCATTCACAATCAACTCCACACACGGGACCCCTGGCACTGCCCTCCCAGGGCCCTCTGCGCTGCCAGTGTTGAGAGCACATATGTGTGCTGGAACTCTATTCAGTTTCCCTCCAGCTTCCAAAGAGCCAGAGCTTTGCACTTTGAGAAATGATGTCTGCTGCTGTATCTGCCATAGGTGGAGACGGCAGAAATGACTGATTGAATGTGAAAAGTAATTTCTTTGCTGGCTTCAAACAGCTGATGCTTGAAAAAAAGTCACAAAAGAGAATGGTCTGCCCAAGAGGCTGGTTTATTTTAGTATAATGTTTTCTCTCTTAATAATCAAGTGAAGGTAAGGCCGTTATGCTCATTTACGTAATGGTCTCAGAGTTAAGTACAAATAGCACAAGACAAAGGAAGACAAATATTTGGAAAAAATGTCCCCAATGTGAAAATATAAAGCTTCATGCCTTTTTATGTACTGAACTCCATAGTATAGAGGTATGAGAAATAGAAGTTCTTGTTTTTTCTGCCTACTACACTTATGGGAAGCATTTCATATATAAACGTATAGTCCTGAGTTTCTCCCTGCCTCTAGGCACAGCGTGGGCCAGCCTGGCTCCATAATGTTTCACATACAAAAAATAAACATATAAACTCATAATAAGTCACATGATACCCCTGCTATATTTTTCCCTTCTCCACATGAGAAAAGCCAGCCATTTAGTGGGAATCAAGAAGACCCCATTATCTGACCTCTGTCAGTTTGTCAGGGTGGCAGTGGTCCATCATTTACCAGTTCTCCCCTGGTGATTCTCTTGGGATGACTGCTTCCCTCATCTCTGCCGTCCTCATATAAACTCCGGTTTTCCTCTCTGGACCTCTCTGCTTGATCAACTCTGTCTGTAATCACTCCCCCTGTTCCCAGCTCATCGATTCTTGCTGCAGCGAAGCTTAGATCACTGGAAATGTTTCAACTATTCATCAAACATGAGCTCTATGATGCTCCTGGCTGAGTTTAACTTCACATGTACATCATAATCAGACTTAATTTTTGAAGCTGAATTGTTAATAGAAAAACAGATGCAGATGATATCTTCATGTAAATGAATCTTCTTTATTGAGATAGGTTAAATTTCCTTAGGATAACTAAAAAATAAAGTGATTCTTTGCCATACGACTAATGTGCCATTCCTCACACTTCCTTCAGTGTCTCTTCATTCTTAAAGTTTTTCTAGGCAGTTTTAATTTGTATAAATACATTTCCTCTCCTTTCTTCCTTGTCAATTTCATCCCAACTTATACATCTATACAGGTCTTATCATTTTCAGGATACTTCATATTTTAAATATTTTAAAACCATATTCATGTGACATTCTCATTGCAAGACTATAAGCTTAGTTTGTTTGTTTTATCTAAATTCTTGCTAGTGATATAAGCATTCATCCAGTCAAGGTACTTAGAAATCATCTTGGTCTCCTCCACCTCCATTACCCTGCCAGTACAATCAAATCAGCTTTTCCCTGGATTCCTGCACTCTAATTTCTGGTTTTAGATCTCCCATCACTCCACAAGCAGCAGAATAACTTCAAATGTGCAAATCTGGTCATATTCTGTTTTACATTAAGGAATACTCATTGCTGTACCATCCCCCCTCATGATTCTCATAGGAAAGCTCATTTCTGTCCCTCAAACCCTGCTGACCTGATACTTCTTCCTCTGGATGTCTCAAATACTAATACTATTTATTTCACATAAGTTTGTATTTTCTTGTTTTTTCCATTTAGCAATATATCATTTTATAAGCTTTTATTTATATTCAATATTCATTGTATGGCATGGAAAACTTTTTTCCTGGGGAGACACAAATACACATCTATTCATACCAGATAGGGCTCAGATGATAGACCAAACTACAATTGCATCATAACCAGCTTTTGGGGAGTTAATGAGTTTATTGGGGTTACTTACAGAGCAGGGTGAGGGGTTGCTTACAGTGGCAGGGAGGCATCTGGTCACTGAAAAGCCCAGCATGGATGACTTCTCACAGAAGCTGCATGGCTGGAGCTTATGCTCAACCTGCAGGCAGCTCCACTGGTCACAGAGTCTCTCCCAAGCAGTTGTTTTTTCCTTTCATATAACCTTAGGGAGGGGTCTTACAACCTTTTTCCCAGACTTGTTGACCTCCCAGAGTCTTCTGAACTTTGACAGGAATGTTTTAATTGCTTCATCACAAGAGCTGTTGGCCAGGCCTATAAACTTACTGAGTGGTTGTGTGAATTTTAAGGTTCAACTCTCTCAGATTTGACATTCTGAGTCTTCTGAGCTTCCCTCCTCTTTTCAGGAGAGAATACCTCAATTTGTAGGCATTTGCTACATAATAAGTAATATCTTATTTGTCTCTATATTTCAGTGCAATTGATGAATTTAAAAGATAATTGTAAAGAAGACCATAAACTTCCAATAGCAATGTTATCCCATTATAATAAAATTTTTGTAAGTAAACTTATTTTGCTAGATCCAAAGTTCCTTCCTTCCCTCCTTGTATTTCCAACTCTCTCTTTTATCATCTCCCCTTGTTGCATCTTACAATTATGAAAGATTTCAACCCATTGAATTATATGGGCACATTCTATTAAAAGAAAAACTGGAAAGTATTTGATTAGAGATTTTCTTTTTTTGGTAGAAACAATTAATTTTTTCTAAGACGTATGTTTTTCAGTAATGTATGCAGTATATATTTTCTTTGCAATTTTTAAATGGTAATTTAAAAATTGTTTATATGTAAAGCTAGTCATCAAAGTTAAAACCAAAGCCCCAAATCAAATAGAGAATAAGTAGTTACCTTCTCCTAAATTTGGTGTTATGTAACCTTGTTGATTGAATAGTGGACAGCTTCATCCTGGTTTGTGATGACTCAAAATAAAAGTGCTTAGGGTTAATGTATAATTTCCATCTGTTCAGTTCTAATGTTTATCTCGACAAAGACCAGAATTCACAAATGAGGACAAGTAGATGACAGCCAGATTCATATATCAGCAACTTCTGAACCATGGGCATTTTAGCATCTGTTCATATTTTAAGTAGGAAATTTCCACTCTTTCTCCAGTTATAGGGCATTTTTATTCAAGTAGTCAAAAATCAAGGCTAAGAATATTTTAAAACATTTCATTGCCAACTCACATCTGTTCTCAATTCTTAACCCCTCAAGTCTGACTGCCAAGGGCCATGCCTGCTTTTCATTGTGCTGATTATACCACCAACACCTAGTTTGGAAAGCTCCATCATCATATCCCCTCGTATAAAAAAGACACATAGAGAAATGGATTTGTATTATGGACTGAATGAATATCAAGGAGAAAGCAAAATAAAAGCCACAATACTCCCTGAATCCCAAGACCTCTCCACTAGTCTTTGGAGAGCACACTGATGAAGTCACACTTATGTTCATTTGTTTATCATGTTGCAGGGAGTGTGTGAGCAACACAGAGTGAACACATCCTGATAATCCACATGAGAAGTTGGGATTTTGCTACTTACCTTAGTATCTGGGTGGGCATGCAGCAAGTAGAAAATACAGAAAGACTTTTGTCATGATGAATCACTTATTTCCTGTGTAGTGGAGTCTCATTCTTGGTCTAATAAATAATAATTTAAATCTGGCACCTTTATGAAGCAATCGGCAATCAATAGTTTATTTTAAATGTAGAAAAATTTTGGTAAAGCTCTTGGGAATCAAGCTTAGGAGAAGTTTTGCAAATAATCAGCTAATTAGGCAATTTAATTTGCAAAACACAACAAACAAAACAAAAAAATGATTTCTCTCGCCAAGAAAGTGAATGGATTTTTCATTGCAAAATTATTTACCTAGAACTAAGTACTAAGATGCCAAATGCAAATAGGTTACAAGCTAATTACAAAACACAGAAGCTAACAAACTTTAATTTACTTTTCAGGGAGATAAAATACTCCGTTTATGTTCAATCAGTATGTAGATAGGGCAAGACTTTTCCCCATACATTTACCAAAATCTTAAAATTTAATAAAATATACATTTTGTTGTTAATGTAAATAAGCTTATGTTGTGCAGAGAAATTATAAGTACAGTCAAAATAAGGTAACAAACATGAGTTTAAAAAAGTTTATTATAAGCATTTTAATGAGACATTAGACAGGGCATCTGAATAATTAATAAGAATGAACTATTTTAAATAGTTCTTAATACATACTTGTCTAATATAATTGAAGTTACTGATGACTACTACAATTGAAGTTAGTATTTGCTGAGGTAGGGAAATTCAATTGATGTTTTTTACAAGTCATTTGTGGAAGGGACCCATTATAGTTAAAACTTACATTACATGTTTGGAAATACACAGAACTTGTGGTCTTCTATGACAAAACTACTAACATGATCAACAGATTCTTGTGGTCGTGGTCTTCTTGGTGTGGTCCTCATCTCCAGTGAGCCTCAGAGATGTGGTCACTTACTCCGGCCCCGATCCTGGGTTGTACTCCTAGGCATGATATACTGTGTCTCCTGACTCACTGGCTCCAGACAATCTAGAAAACCAGCTCACAAACGTCCTTGCAAGTTCATTTCATTATGAGGACTATCAAGATGCCAATTAGAGAAATTACAGAAGTACGTAGAATAGAAAATGAAAGGTCCATATATATGCTCCAAAATTAGCCATGGATTATAGTTTTGCTTAATACACACAGAGATATGGATAGAGACAGATTTTTACATGTTTATGTCTATATTTATATATCATATAAGTTTACATATTTTTAACAGATTATTCCTCAAAAATTATAGCATGGCATATATGTTTGCCAATTGTGTTTGAAAGCTAATAATTTGGAAGTAATTATACATATATTCATCCTGTTATATCCTTTACTAGCATTTGGTTTTATCTGAATTAGACAATATAAGCTTCCACTATTATGGCTCAGTATCACAGGCTGATTGCTATTTTTTTCAAATACAGAAATGTTACATTATAATAAGACAAAATTACTTCAAACATTTGAAAAAGAAATGACATCTTCATATAATATGAAGCAAATCTAGAACTATAAGTTTTACAATCAATCTATTGGGATCTAGACTGAAGCCAGAAATATTCTCGTTAGGGGGACAGGAAAGGAAACTTGCTTTTTAATAGCTAACTTCACTGGATAAGAAACCATAAGACATGTGGACCAGCTTATGTCACATGGAGATGTAGAGTGTGGGAAGAAAAACGTAACTGAAATTTATTTCAGACTCAACCAGAGCCCCTGAGCCCTTCAAGAGACAAACAGAAAGTTCCTTGAGTATTCTTCAGCCCAGGTCAAAAGGAGCCCACTTCCAAATTAGACCAAAGTTAAAGTTATAAACTACATAAAATTAAATGGCCACAAGTTTTCTAAACAAGAAAAACAAGAGGAGAATAAAAACCCTAGAGAAGTAGAGAAGACTTGATATAATTTCATCTAAAATGTTAAAAGATTAAAAAAATAACTTTTATAAAACAAAATGGATGAGTGGTAAATACAGCAGGACATAAATGAATTTCGATGCAAATGGAGAAAATTACTGACCATGAAAAGCCAAGTAACTGAGAGTACAGCATTCAATGGAAAAGATAATTAAAATCAGACTCCCAGGGAAAATAGAAAATGAGGCAGAACAGTTGAATAAACCAGCCACAGCTCACAGAGAGAAATCTAGAAATAGGCAATGTGGTCATTCAACTTAAGTTAGAGAAGTGAAAAAAATTAAAGTCATTTAAAATTTTAAAGACATATTTCATAGTCAAAATGCTAGAGAATTTTTTTTTTAATCTCATGGCTTTAGAGCCAAGGTTGTAATAAGACAGAAACACTTGTCAATTTCTGGCCTGAAGGTGAACTGAAACAATCACATTCAAGCCTAATTTGAATGTTATTTGAATACCTTTATATTATAGTGAGCCAACAATTTCACTTCTAGCTATATTCCCTCTCACAATGTCTGTTAACAAGGGCATCATTGGCAATAAGCAGAAAAATTATTCAATAACCATGCTCATTGTGCATAATACAGAAATCTTCAATGAGATGTGCATGGGCATAGGCACTCTCCCTGGTTATGAAACATTACACAGATACTCGAGAAACTTACATATATAAAGAGACCAGCGAGAGAAATTTAGTAAGAACTATAAAGTTGTAAATATGCATACATCCATGACATAGAATTCCCTCTGAGAAACATATGTCCAAAAGAAATTCCAGCCCAAGGTAGTTGAAGGAAAAGAAAACCAGGCCTATTCATAGCAAGCATACTGAGAAAGCAGTGTACATCTGGAATTTGGTGAAGAAGGAAGTGGATAAAAAGATAACATAGTAGCAGCTAAACTGAATGAACTATGTGTATACTCTTATATATGGACACATTTCCAATACATAAAATTAATTGAAAAAATTTAATTGTATGTAAAATATGATACCATGAGGCCTGTTCCACAGGAAGGAACTCATGCTTAGTACTATAAACCTGGAGGAAAGTACGTGTCTAACACATAGGGTCAGGGGACCTGCTACTGTGATTATACTAACCAGATATCATGTCAACCTGTCTGTTAAATATCTGCATCTGTTCCCATAGATTAGTACTGCTTGCAGCCTTAAGCAAGAAGTATCTTACTACAATGGGCAGAAGTTAATGCAGACATTCAAAGGGCTACATTGCTGAGAAGAAATGACTATCATCAGCCTGACAGGATATGTGCACCACCCAGTCCAAGGCTCAGGAACCTCAGAGAAGTAATGGTAGAATGAATGTAAGAGCTGCAGCATAGGGAGCATAGGGGTCATAGGGAGCATAGGGAGCATAGGGAGCATAGGGAGCATAGGGAGAATAGGGAGAAGGGCTACAGAATCTGGTCTCTGGATAGAACATGGCTGTTCCACTCATGACTTCACAGCAGCTGTGGTTGCCTGCAGTTTAGTATAATTCCACTTCTATTCTTGTTCATTTCTTTATATTGTGATTTCAGCTTTAGAAACACGATTCTTTTCCATATCCATACTCGTAACTGGGTCCAATAGAGGTTTCACCCTTACATTGTATTTCCTTGATTAATATTACTTTCATTATTTCTCCTTTTCTCCTTATTTGGGTCAACTTGGCCCAAATAGCTTCCTTATTTATTAGAATTTGTTTTGTTTTGAGACAGTCTTCCTAGACAACCTAGGCTGACCTTGGCCTTGCAATCCTCCCTAGTTTCTTTTCATTTTTATAGATAGAAACAGTCATTGTCAGGCTAACTCACTCCATGGAGCACGAGACTTTTAAAGACAGAAGCAATAATTAGTTAAAAAACTTTCTTTTGTATAGCTGAGTGTTTCTCTAAGTATTTTCTTGTCTGTTTCCTCCCAATTTTGTTATAATTTCATTTTTTTTTTATTTTCTATGTTCTCATCTAATTTTTTCTCCTGTTATTAAGAAGTGCTTGATTTCCAAATGTTTTAAAATTTTTCTAAATGTCATATTGCATTAGTTTCTAGTTTAATCATGCTGTCATCAGAGTTTACAGTTAACCCAGCATATGGTCTACTTTCATGAACTTTGCACCTGTACTTTTAAAGAATATGCGCTTGAAAGCTTTAGACTGTAATGTACCATGAATTCCAATTTCCAATAAATGTCACTCACATTGTCGAAGCTGTCTGTAAGCTTAGTGATTTTTCTACATTTCCTAGCCAATTAATAGAAATGTATTAAAATTTCCAATTATGATTTCTCATGTCTTCTTTTCTTGTTGGGTATTTTGAAACCCTATTAAATCCATATCCATTAAAATTCTTAGACCCTTTTATTCTGTTTTGTATTTTTAAAAACCCTTATGTTATACACTGATTTCTTAGGTCTGCTTTTTACATACAGAATCTTATCTTTTTTTTAAAAATAATTTTATTTATTCATTTTCACAGAGAGAGAGAGAGAGAGAGAGAGAGAGAGAGAGAGAGAGAGAGAGAGAGAGAGAGAGAGAGAGAGAAAGCGAGAGCACACCAGGGCCACCACCTTGTGGGTCTGGCTTATGTGGGTCCTGGGGAATTGAACCCGGGGCCTTAGGCACTGGAGGCAAGTGCCTTAACCGCTGAGACATCTCTCCAGCCCCAGAATCTTTTCTTATGCTTTTATTTTCAATCTATCTGCTCCTTTGATGTCTTCAATTTACTACTTACTGGAAATGCATAGGTGATGCAATATTATACTTGTGTTCTGTTTTTCCCAAGGGATTTGGATTCCTGAGTCCCTCATTCTTTGAATGTTTTTGAGGATTTTTTTAATTCATTACTGGCTTTTGTCATTTTGACTACAATATCATCATAGGCATCATTATTGAGCCTCACATTTTCGGAACTTATTGTATGTTCATGATCTTTACCAAATTTGAAAGAATGGGCATTATTTCTTAATATATGTTTCTTCCTCATTGTTTATCCCCCATTTGTGGAATTATAATAAAATCTCTTATTTTATATTGTTCCACTAGCCATTGAAGCACTTTGCATTTTCTTTTGCCTTTTAGAAACAATCTTTGCTCCTTAATTTGGATAATATTCACTGACTTATCATCTAGTTCTTTGATCCTTGCCTTTAAATTTTCCAAAAAGATATTAATTCTGTGTGATGATTTTTAAATTTTTAGGTACTGTATTTACAAAGCTCTAGACTTTCCTTTGGTTCTTTTCATAGTTTCAACTTCTCTTGTTCCATTTCCTATTTATTTTTTCTGGGCTTTTTCTTTAAATCCACAAAACATGCCTAAGAATTGCCTTTGAAAGTCCTTCAATCTGTATTCCACATCTCTCTATGTTAGAGTCTGTTTTTTTTTTGTTTTTGTTTTTTTGAGGTAGAGTCTCACTCTAGCCCAGGCTGACCTGGAATTCTCTCTGTAGTCTCAGGCTGAACTCATGGTGATCCTCCTACCTCTGCCTCCCTAGTGCTGGGATTAAAGGCGTGTGTCACCACGCCCAGCTCAGAGTCTGTTTTTATTGATCACTCTTTTACCTTGATTTTGAGTCATCTTTTCCTTCACCTTGTCTCAACAGTACTTTTATTATTTTGCTTTATGGTGGGCACTATGCTTGATGCCTTGAAGAAAGGCTGATTTACATTGTCTTCTCTAAAGCTGAATTATGTCTGTCATTATATGATTGAATCATTGGTGATCCACTTCATTTCAGATGGGTAGAAATGGTTTTGTTTTTCAAGACAGACTTTTGCTATGTATCCCAGACTGCAGTGTCCTGCAATCTTTCCAGAGCCATGGCTGTGACCTTTTAACACACCTACACACAGCTTTACGATATATGTACCTAGGCCTTTTAAACATTTTACCTCATCCCTAAGATTGGTTCTTACATCAGGGGTTAGTTATTATTCCTAATGTCTGGTTTTGGTTTTTGTGTTGTTGTTGGTGGGTTTTTTTTTTTCTTGCTACCAATGAACTTTATTTATTTATTTTATTTTATTTTTATTTTTCCCCAAATCTCCAACTGCCCAAGGAGTTCAGGGAGACATATTTGTTACTCTAGTCGTGTTTTAGACACACAACCCAGACCCCTCAGGTAACAGCCTTGTTCTCAGACACAGGCCCAAGGGGAACATTCCTTTGCCCGTCACCACCACCACACCATCTTCTCAGATTCTTCCTTTTATTTTATTTTTTTTTTCACACTGCTCCATGCATCCCAGGTTTTGGAAAGAGGATACTCAATAAGAATACATTAACAGGGGCTGGAGAAATGGCTCAGCGGTTAAGGCACTTGCCTCCAGTGCTTAAAGCCCTGGGTTCAATTCCCCAGGATCCACATAAGCCAGACCCACAAGGTGGTGGCCCTGTGCTTGCACTCTCTCTCTCTCTCTCTCTCTCTCTCTCTCTCTCTCTCTCTCTGCCAGAAAATGAATAAATAAAATATTTTAAAAAAGAATACATTAACAAATAAAACACTTTTGTACATATAGAAGGAAAAGGGAGAGGGAGAGCAAGGAAGAAGCGAAGGGGAGGAGAAAAGCAATGCATCATCTATGTATTCCCACATTTGAGCACTGAACACAGTGACTAAGCATGGAGAGCATGTAGGGGGAGTGCAGACAGCTGATCTCGGGCTGTTTTGTTTGTTTGTTGTTTGTTTAACTGAGAATCTATTTAAATCCCTGGTGACAAAAGAAATCAATGATAAAGTGAAGAAAGTAATAATAAATTTATAAATATATATATTCTGGTGACATTATCCTTTATGGTGAGGACATCTGTTTTAGGCAAAGGCAACATTTCTTTTTCTGTTTTGCATGTATATGTTTGTGTGACTAGATATGTTCACATGTGTCTGGGTGCATGTCTGTGTAGCACATATGAATGTATGTGAGCATGTGTGTATCAGCCAGAGATTGACATTGGGTAAAAACCAGCATGTTTAAAGAAAAACTCATGTTTGTTTCTTGACAGGAAAAAAAATAAATTCATTAACAGATAATCTGTACTTCACTGTAAAAGAAATAGTGCTTTCAGAATTTTCAGTTTTTTTAAAATATGATGTATGGTTTTAGGATTTCTTAAAGCTCAGTTAAGAGCTTTTATGTTGAGGAGTAACTTCTCACATTCTCAATTTTCCCCATCAAAATAGACAAGAGTCACTCAGACTTTGGCCCTTTTGTGTAAGACAATAGTGATATATTTCCAATCTTATACTGTTTTCTATAGCAGATGACCTCAGGCTGGAGCTATGGTGCAGCAGTTAAAGAGCATTTCCTGTGGCAACATGAGGGCCTGATGAGGTCTAAAAAGCTCTTGGGTTCCATCACTGGTACCTACATAAACAGCCGAGAGCGTTGTCACATGTCTGTAATTCCAGTCCTGTAAGGAGCAGAGACCAGAGAGATGCTTGTGCTCCCACCCCATAAAGGCAAGCTCTGGGGTTATTAAGAGGCTCTGTTCCATTAAGCACAATGGAGCAATGAGCCCTGCCACTGTAAGCAAGCATATGAGGTACGCCATGGGCACATATACCTGCACACACACACACACACACACACACACACACACACACACACACACACGAGATTCCCTTAATTTAGCAACAAGCATTAGGGCTAATATGGTGTAGAAATATTAACAATGCCATTTGAGAAAGTTTCAGAACATAAATGCTGGAATTCCATGAAGAGAACTACACAAAATTGGAACTTAGATAGAAGTTCTTTCTCTTTCATCTCTTCAGATGCTTGCTTAGAATATGATTTGCAGATTCTCTGTACTGTGAGAAAGTAAGAGAATGCCATGTAATAGGAAAAGGCATAGGGCATGTATAAGTTTTGGAAACCACTGACCTCTTTGGGCCAGTCTTGCAAGGCGGAGTCATCTGTTTTGTTTCTATGTCTATGGCTCTTCAAGCCAGAGAACCCAACCATCCAAGGTGGCTACCATGGAGGCCAGGAAACAAATGCATCTAAGAGAAAAATCAGACATAGACTTTGATACTTGGAATATTTTACATTGCTGAAAAAATTGTTCAATCAAATTATTAGAAAAAAATTGAATATGCTAATGCTCTTTTATAGTAAAGGCACTGTCTTTGAAAGAATCGGACAGTATACATGTGAAAAAAATTAGGTTCATATGATATCATTTTTGGGGGAAATTATTGGTAACCATTAAAAGAAAGGAAGAAACTGGAAGTTAAATTTTGAGAATAGAGTACTCAAGGAAATGATTTCTAAATATATGGAGTATATCTAAGGAAGTCATTTATGATTAAAGCCCCAAATTTCAAATCCATAATTCTTATGATCTTTCTTTTTTAAAAATATTTTATTCATTTATTTGAGAGAGAAAGGCAGTCACATGACACTTTGTGCATCTGGTTTTACATAGGTACTGGGGAATAGAATTTGGATCCTTCTGCTTTGCAGGCAAATGCATTAACCACTAAGCCATTTCTCCAGCCAGCCCTGCTTTCTTTAATAATACAAACTCAAATTCATGCACTGAATGGATAGAAAAATGGAACAGATATAAAGTTATATGGATTTTCTCTAGCTCTAATTATCTGGTAAATGAGAACTTACTTAATCTACACAAAACCCTGGTATATGCATTTTTCATTATCCATTTTTTTCTTATAACAAATCTGATATCTGAAAGAAGTTGCTATCTCCTCAAATTGTATAAATAAGTGCCATCATAAAATTAAAAATTAGGGATATCATCATCCAAACTCAAGTTGGTAGTTCTAATTCTAATATGGCCTTTTTCTTAAAATTCATTTCATGAGGTTAATCTAAATTTTTCCTTACTCTATTGATACTACTCTGCATCAAAAATTGAAAAAAAATCACAAAATGTCAGTCAGTAATTAAAAAGTAAATGTGGGTCTAGAGAGATGGCTCAGTTATTAAAGGCCCTTGCTGTAAAAGCAGCCAGCCCAGGTTCAATTCCCCAGCACCCATATAAAGCCAGATGCAAACTATGGTGAGAGCATCTGGCATTGATTTACAGCAGCAAGAGACTCTGGAATGTACACACACACACACACACACACACACACACACACACACACACGTAAATGAATAAGTGAAAAAGTATTTTATTAAAAGTAAATATGTTAGCATTTAAGAGATGAAAAATAGCTGCCCATTAAACTCCTTTCTGATGATTCTTGAAAAAGAAAATTTAAAGATCTCAAGACAGTAGCATTCTAATATAAGCTAATTTAACCATATTAACATAAAACTCAACTAATTTTTGTAAAAAGGAGTTAAAATTGAGTAATACAATAAAATCATTAGATTCAAGTGATCTCCTGGAATATTTTCCTCACAGTATTCTTCAGTGCTCTTTTATTGAAAAGGCTTCACAGCAATAAATGGATATATTATAGTTAAGCATATTTTATCTCTGAAATTACAGAATTGAAGATTTTGAGAAAAAGTCATATTTTCACTCCAAAAGAAATTCACACCTTTAAACATTTAGGATTTTAAAAATGTGTTTATAAAATACTAGTTGATAGTTTTGAACAAAGAAAGCTTTATTTCAAAATTACAACTGTTTTTCAGATGCTGGAAATAACTGTCCGGTTTTGTGAACATCCCTTGCTAATGGATTTTCATCATTCAACTTCATTAATTTTAAAGGTTTTATTTGGAGATGATTAAATGAGCTATCAGTGATGGTGTGATATATAGATATATAAGCAGATTCCTATAGTTATACAATCAGATATGAAGAATTCAGTAGATAGAATCATAATGCCACTGTTCATTTTAAAGTTCAATTGCAAATAATTGCTGAATTATTTGCACATTTCCAATAAAAAAATTAACAAAGTTGAGACTGACCTCCACTTTCAAATAGATCTGATCTAGAGCCAAAAAATCAAATTATATAAAAATGACCACCATGACTAAGCAAACCATCTTGAAGCATGACATCACTATGTACTAAGTATTTGAAAAGGCAAATTTTATTTCAAAAACAACAAATCCCTAATACTATTGAACAATGTTATTGAATTTGACTGAGATATGCTTAAACAATGAATATAGAGCCAAAATTGTATTGCTTCAAATATTTTCATATTTATCAATATAACTTGAAAGCACCTTTACAATTTGAATATTTTCAACACATTTTTGACTTTATTTTTACAGAAGCATGTACAAATATTTTACAAATGTTTAGTTTTTCTAGATTTCCTCTTGTTCCTCCCTGCTGTTCTCTCCCCAAGCTGCACTTTTGCTAGCAAAGATCTAAGTATATATAGATACACAAGACAATTTTCTTTTCTTCATAGAATTATACATCTTTATGAAAAAATTAAAGACAATGGAATAATTTTCTCTACATGATAAACCAACTCACAGAAAGGCCTATTTTGGCTTAAATAGCAATGTTAAATCTAAGAATTGATGCTTTGTGGTGTGCTTTGGATTACAAAGCTATCTGTAACTTTTAAGGCTAGTAGTTAACGAATGTCTCATAATTGCCT